>JAVHJQ010001378.1:8129-21184 GCA_031306095.1 Pyricularia sp. CD86 | reverse complement strand
TCTGGATTTGGCTTTCGTGGGCGGTCGATACCGATCCGGCCCGTTTCTCTGAAGGGAGTCAAAAACGCCTATTTGAAACATCAGTCAGTTACTGTTCATTGGTTATCATGGTAGAAAATACTTTACCTCTTTGGCAGCGTCGTACTGGCCCTTGAGTACCTTGAAAGCCTCTAGGACGCACAGTCCAGCCACAATAGCATTGGTTGTTGCGATAGCAGGAATGATGTTGCCGGCCATCTGTTTGATGTCAAAGAGAGATTTACCCTCTATTCCGAATATGTGAGACCTAATGTTGGCGCTCGATGCGACAAAATCAAGGGTATCCTGGTCATCTTTATCAAATTCAATGATGGGCTCTGGGCTTTCGGGCGTTTTGCTATTCCTCAGCTCGAGAATCCGCTTGCTCAGCCTACTGAGGCTGTCAATGAAGACGCTAAAGTTCTCCTCTAGCGACCACAGTCGTTGAGAATCTTTGAGTATAGCATCTGTCCTGTTGAGGTCTGCGGCCGATTTCGTCTTCAATGTTTCAAAGTCGAGTGGAGTAGGCGGCTTCCTGTCCTTCCACATATCCGTCATTGATCGCAGCCTTTCAACGTCCGCTTTGAAGACCTTGTCGAAGAGCATCTGCGGAAACTTCTCTGTTCCAATTGAATCACGGATCGCTCTGAGCGCAAGAGCCTCTCGCTTCAGTTCGGCGACCTCTTCAGCGTTGTTTTGGTCTGCGCTGTGATCAAATGCCGACTCATCCTCCGATGTGCCGAAAATCTCATTCAAGAGATAGCTTTTGCCCCAAACAATGCAGTGAATCGGCTGACTGGGTGTACTGCGAATGGTGCACACAGGGAACGACTTTGGCGGATCCTTGGGTTCGCAATCATAGCACGCGGTAACGCCCTTCTTGGTAACCTGCACTTGGCCATTGAATCCAGTAGTTCCGCTGTCAATGAGCGGAACATCGGCGGCGAGACACATTCGGTTCACATGTCTTCGCGCATCTAGGTTATCGAGTGCATTGAAAACAACGGCGAAAGACCTGAACCACTCGACATTGAACTGTGAGCTCTTGATAT
Source organism: Pyricularia sp. CD86 (assembly GCA_031306095.1). NCBI lineage: Eukaryota > Fungi > Ascomycota > Sordariomycetes > Magnaporthales > Pyriculariaceae > Pyricularia > Pyricularia sp. CD86. Next base: position 20,114 of record JAVHJQ010001378.1, on the reverse strand, counting down.
TGGCCTCATGCGCCTCGATCTTGACGTTCGGGTTGAACTTCTGCGCAGCCTCCCTTGCTACCTTTGCCTTGCTCTTCTTGATGTGCTCATGTCGAAACAAGAACTGTCGGTTGAGGTTGCTGAGGTCTATCGTGTCGAGGTCTACGGCGTGAATCTCCCCAAAACCGGCCAAAGCAAGATTCTTCAATAGCTCGCAGCCAATGCCACCTGCTCCGACCATCAAGACGCGCGCCTTGATTAACAAAAACATAGGTTAGCCGATGTTCGCGCCATTGTGAGGTGAAAGCGGCTTCGTGAGTTGAGGGCAAGGTGGCCATTAAGTGGAATCTGGAGTAACAGGAATCTCACCTGCTTAACACGGGCATTGGTCTCACGACCGAGCGCCTGACTGTTGAAGGTATCCCGCGTTCTCGGCGTCGGCTGTACAACCTGTCGTTGGTTGACAGGCTGCGCGGGCTGCACCGGTTGCGCTGGAGGAGCGGGTTGCGCTGCGGCATTGGCTGTCGGCGGCGGGTTGTGTATGGGCAACGGCGACTCAGGATTTGTCGCCATGTCGATAATTGGATGCGCTCGAGCTCGGAGCTCAAGTCGATATGTGAATGCAAAGTCAAGGGCTGGCGAGTTTGCTTGGGGTAGGTCAAGATGTAAGGAATCGCATGGGTGAGGGCACGTCTACCCCAGGTACTTTACGCGCGCAACAGAACTCAAGCAGGCAGCCGAGTCAGATGCGCGCTGAGAGTATGCAAGATTTAAAGATTCAAAGAGTGAAGGTCGGGGGCGCATCAGAGGGTGTCAAGCAATTTGCTTGAGAGGCGATGAAAAGCCGAAGTGCAAGGAACATGAGACGGGAAGAAGAAGAATTGTAAATGGGATTAAAGAGCTTCCTCGAACAAGCAAGCTAACAGCTGCGAACAGGTCGAATCGAATCGCTAGTTCAAGGTTGCGGCGGCCGTCGCGAGTCGCGAATCGGGTAGGAGCCGGGAGATCCACAAATGCCTTGAGCTTGCGGCAAGGGAGGCTGACGTAAGTAAGATTTTAGAGCCAGGGTCCACAATTCTCCGAACAACTTTTGCTTCTTCCACCCAGTGGCTTCCAGGTTATCCTACCTTTTGCTTGCCTGCCCGCGATCCTTGACTTAGCCATTGGCTATCTAATTACCGATACAAAGGTTCCTGTCCTGTCACTTTTTTTTGTAACATTTGTCTTGCTCTCTTGATCAGCTTGCAGCCCAATCTGGGTTTCTTGGCTTGCGTGGGCAGCTGTGTTTTCCAGGTTTTTTTGTTGTTCTCAAGTGATACTGTAACACTTGCCCCACGTTCTGTGCCCGCTCTACAACAACATTAAAGCCACCCAGCTAATCAAAAACAGTCCTCTCTGGAGATACTTTTGTCGGAACATACATTTCCCTTTTCAAATTTAAACTTGAACAGAATTACAACCACAGCTCTGCCAGACTCAAAAAATGTCAGACGATGAGGCTGACCCCGAACTCGTCGAACTGCTTCGGCAGCATATTCAAGGGCGACTCAGGGTGAGCGATGAGCCTGAGACTGGTGTTCTCCAAGATGCTGAGTATGTCTACGACAACTCGATCGACGTCGCCGTGGATATGCGTTCGACGAAGAACGCCGCAACTGCTATTTACGATGCGATGCAGAAAAAATCCTATTCCACCGCCACTTGGAGTGAGCATGAATTGCACCCAAAGCCTGATGGCGGTGAGGCCACTGTCGCTTTCATCTTTACCATGGACCTGCTCAACTTCAGTTTCTGGTCTGAACTGCCGGATGATAAGCGCTTTGCCGTCGATTACCGCGGGAAGAAGTGGACAGGCTACTGGAGTTTGGTGGCTGCTCTGCAGAGGGCATTGGAAGAGGGTAAGTCGTTTCCCAGCCTTGTGCTCGGCTTTGTAAGGTTCTGCAGGCTCTGTGGTGCCAGACAAATGTGCAATCCTTTGCTCCGGACCCTACGTCCCGTGCAGAGGCCAGTAGTTGATAACATAGCAATACAAATAAGGGATTCCCATCACGAGTTCCGATTTCTGGCAAAGCGAGGATGAATGTAATCTGGAGGTTCTAAAGCAAGTTTTTCGCTCCGCCACAGACGAGGAGATGCCGTTGCTCGCTGAGCGTCTCTCTTGTCTCCGTGAAGCAGGCCAGGTCCTCTACGAAGTATGTGATTCATGTCCATGGTCTCTGTAGTATGCGAAGCTAAGCCGCCATAATACCTCTCCCTCTACCAGAAATACTCGTGCAGTGCGGCAAATATCATCAAAGCTGCCGATGGCTCGGCGGCTCGATTTGTCAACATCCTGGCTCAAGACTTTTCCTGTTTCCGTGACGAGCACCAGTTACCGGGCGGTCGCCGGAAACCCGTTCGTATCCTCAAGCGCGCTCAGATCTTAGCCGCAGACCTCTGGGCTTGTTTTCAGGGTGAAGGCCCGTACGGCAGCTTCCGAGACATTGACAAGATTACCATGTTTGCCGATTATCGTGTCCCGCAGATTCTTTGCAGTCTGGGATGCATTGGTTACAGTCCTCCTTTAGACGTCGCTATTAAGGAGAAGCGACTGTTGGAAGTTGGCGGTGTTTGGGAGATGCAGTTGAGAGGTTGGTCTCACTACTTGAAAAGTCTCCCATTTCTCCCATCTGCAACACCGCTAACAACACTTTTGTTTGCATTCTTGAAGCCTGCAGTATCTGGTGCGTAGAACTCTTGCGGAGAGAAATCCAGCGGACCCACCCAGATGCCAAGGTCAACGCTATATTGATCGATTTCTTCTTGTACGACACTATGAAGGAGAAAGAGGCTGCCGGTCAGGAGACGGTACCACACCACAGGACGAGAAGCATCTGGTATTGATACCATAAGCATTATCATTTCGTTTCTGTAGCGCTTAGCTACATGGATACGGGAATCTAAAACGTTCCCTAGTCAATACCATCTCATGAACAAGTAACTTTACAAGACCAAAAGCAATTCCTTCGCCAAACGCCCGCCAAACTGGAAACTCCAAGCTGTCAACCAAAGCCAAAGATGGGACAACAGAGCCTCCTCACGAACTGCCGGCTCCTATTGCTGTTGAGTTCATGATCTCATCAATGTATGCTCTCTGGCTGCTCTCATCTACACCAGCAGCTTCCTGGTGTACTAGAACAGCAAGCGCCTCAATCGGAGGGTTCAGTCCCAGACGCTGGGCGCGCATCCACCTCCTCTTGCGCGAACTACCAATGCATGGCTGTCGCAATGGTTACCTTGGTCAGCAGCCGGACACTTCAGGATGGTTTGGATGATTTAAAAAAAAGACTATACTTACTCCATACTGTGAGCTAACGTCAAAGTATCTCAGCACTTTCTCGCCAACTTCAAGGTCCTCTTGGTGTACTCTTGGTGCCAGTCTCTGTGCCTCTACTCCACTCCAATACTTCTTGATTTGTGCACTTGTGATCTTCTCGGCTCTGATCTCTGCTTCTGATTTCTCCTTGATGACCTCGACTGGGACCGGGATCTCAAACTCCTCCTGCTGCAACTGGATCTCAGGCTCTGGGTCTACTTTCTTCTCCGAAGGTAGTTCCTTCACCAGCGGTGAGGAAACAAGCTGCTTCTTCCCAGTCGGTGCGACAGGCTTTGTCACGCGGTGCGTAAAACTGAGCTTCGATTGCTTGCCAACTGCACCCTGGGCGCTGGCGGACCTCCGTGTGGTGGGCATTGTGTGTCAAGTGGCAATAGTGGAGATTGATTTAAGATATCGGCGGCAGGCAGGTCTGGTCCGCGGGGTCAAGCTTGTGTTGACGTGCAGGAAGGACAAGGATGGCAATGAGATCAATTGTAAAAGCAAGTTGTATGTTGAAATGTTCTTTCGCACGGAAGTTATTCTTTTGTAAAATGGAGTTGATATTGAAATCAATCCTCCCTAGGTGACGTGTGTTTGATGTTTGTGGCTTTCGATACTTTAATTGTTTTGCACAATCGTTCCTAGCGATCGATAATGAATGACGTTCTTTGGTGGATCAGGCAGGCATCATCTCTGACCGATCGATGAACTCGTCCAGATTCTGCTGTCCTGGCAACGCCAAAGTGACCCGAAAACACGTGATTAGATAATTCTGCGACTTCCCTGCACGTGACGTACTCGTTGCACAAGCACCGAGCAGTTGCTTCTGGTCGAGGAACCAGCCAATCTGCATAAAGCCACTGGTCGTGCAAGAGAAATCCTATCTGAGCATTACTATTTTAAATTTGCCATATCTCCACCCGAAAGCGCGCACACACTCTCGACTTGGACCATGTCAGTTTGTTAAGACGAAAGCATGGTAATTCTACTGCTGAACTGTACTGTACAGCATCGGACGCCCTGTAAGCCGCTTAGGTAAGGAAAATGTGGAGGCCCGCAGACTTTTCATTTCAAAATCCGATAGCACCGACAGCCGAGGGTGCAAAAGTGGACAACATCATTATACGCACGGGCGGATACCACAGGGGCTGTACAGATGCCCCAATCTGCTGCCAAGAGTAAAAGTTGGGCTGGCTTGAAGCCTGCGATTTTGTCGTCTCTTATTTACATTTCAAACCCACGCTTTTGTCATTGAATATTCCGTCTGTTCATGCGGGGACTTTCCTGCCTACGTCCCTTACCTACCTAGGTATCCTATCCTGTAGGCACACACACCTTATCTACAGCACCTTTGGTGCCTTGGCGCTGCACCTTTCGTCGACTTGTTTCGCCTGATCAGGGTTAGGGGGTGGGCACGCGACCAACTGACAGAGGGCTACCCATCTCCCTCTGTGGCTGCAAGCCATATCATGTCATCAACAGGCGACGTACAGACAAAGTTATCCTTCCCCATATCAATCCTGGGCCATCTATTTTAGGTTCTTGTCATGGCAGGAAAAGGGGATGGTCGCGGGGCGAATAATGCACCTGCGCAGCCACCCTCTCCACCTCGCCCGACATCTCCGAAGGTTGACCGAGACCAGTGTGACAAGACGCGGGAAGTCAACCAATCCCGTGACCATGATCATGATAGTCACAGTAGATATGACAAGACTGGTGCTTCATCGCCAACAACCCGAGATAGCGATGATGACCAGCCTGGCCAGCCACCCAGGAAACGACAGAGAGTCAGACTCTCTTGTCTAGAGTGTAGGCGAAGAGTACGCCATGTCCCTTTCCGTTCTGCTTGTATTCATCCGCGCACTCTCTGTCTCTTATTATTCCTCATCCTCTGCCTGTTCTGCCACGCATAATTCACTAACAATTTCCACAGAAGCTGAGTTGCGATCGGTCTATGCCATGCGAGCGTTGCATTAGATCTGGAACTCCTGAGATATGTTCTTATGAGACTCGGCCTGGTCTCGCTCCGCCGGCAAAGAATGGACTCAGTCAGGGGGCACTATCTAGTTTTGAATCTAGACTATCTCACCCTCCGCCTCCGCCAGGAGAATACCGAAGGGACTCTATCTTATCTCGAGACAATGATCGAATACGTCGTCTCGAGAGCGAAGTGGCTCAGCTGAAGAACCTTCTTCTAGCCAAGGTTGGCAGCAGCTCTTTGGATGGAACAGCAACTCTCGCAGATGGTTCACCTGCCGAGCACTCAAAGCCGGACTACGCCTCCGAGATAGTCCCCGGGACACCGCCTCCTCGTCCCCCGAACAACCCCGAGCAGGACAATGCTGCAGAGGAGGATGAACTTCGGTTCTTCCGAGGCAAGGAGTTTAAAACCCGCTACTTTGGCCCCCACAATGCCTACATGGCATTTAGTGAGCTGACAAGCCTTTATCCCTTCATGAAGGAGACCGCTGATGAGTGGCTAAGCCCACTACATATTCCCAAGAACAAGGACCGTAATCAGCGGAAGCTTGATCGTGAGAGGAAGGCACAGGAGCCAGACCCGACTCTGGAGGCTTTGCTGCCGACCAAGCAGGAGACGGACATCCTTGTTGAGGTTTACCTGGAACAATTTGAGCAGGTGTACCGTATCATACACACGCCAACCTTTCGAAAATCATATGCCAGGTTCTGGGATCCAATGCTCCCTAGAACTGCGTCCTTCACCGCTCTGGTGCTTGTCATGATTTCGGTGTCTTGCTGCCTGCACGGTAATACGTCGGGGACTCTTGTGGGCTCTGTCTCTCATGCTCATTACATGGCCGAGAAATGGACCAACGCTTGTGAGAACTGGCACAGGAACCAGAGCGAAAAACACCGGAAACTTATTCATCTCCAGATAGCGTGCCTCATTCACCTTTCAAAGAGAGTGAATATCTTGAAGAAGAAGCGCTTCTGGAAGTCCGCTGGAGCGTTGGTTCAAGATGGAATATCTGTGGGTTTGCACCGCGATCCTAGCCATGTTAGCGATAAAATCTCTGTTTACAACCAGGAAATGCGGCGACGGCTCTGGGCAACCATCCAGGAGTTTGACCTCCAGGCATCTTTCGACCATGGCCTTCCCAGCCTGCTCAGCTCGCTGCATTTTGACATTACGCCGCCTAGAAACATTGATGACGAGGAGTTTGATGAGGATGTCAAATCACTGCCCAAATCCAAACCACCTAATGTCTATACGTTTTCCTCGTTTCAACACCTGAGCCGCCAAAGCCTGCCACTTCGCCTCGAGCTTAGCCGTGTGCTGACTGGGTCCCCGGAAGAACTGGACTACGAGCGCGTCATTAGGTATACCAATGAGATAACACAGGAGATCGACTCGTTGCCATCCTGGGATCTCATGGCTGCACCTACCTTGGGACCTGGTGCAGCTCCTGGCAGCAGCTTGAGCAGTCAGATTTCGGTTTCAAGTCGCCGGCCACTGCTTGCATACACGCTCCTGCACATACAGTTGCGACAATACATCATACCGCTACACCAACCATACCTTCGCCTCAGAAAGACAAACTCCAAGTATCAATACTCTGAAATTGTTTACTACAATGCCGCCAGAGATATGGTATTGCTGCACGATAAGTTGACTGAACAGGGGGTCCGGACGCTCAGCTTCCTTAGAGAGGACGCATTGACATTGTCCATCAATCTCTGTAGTGTGACCATGCTGCAGCCAAGAGGTCAGTTAGCTCATCACAGAGCCACCATTACAAGCATCACTCTGTTACTGACACCAGCTGCGACTTAGGTTCAACCAATATGGTCATGGTCAACTCAGAACACACCCTCCGACTCCTTGAAAAGTGTCTCGGCATGAAGGAAGACCGTGTGCTTCGGTGTGGCAATCATGAACCGTGGGCCTATTCTATCATGTGTGCTGCCTATGGGCTTCTCGAGGCACACTTGGGAGTCAAGACAGCCGAGGTGGCCAAGGCAGGAGCAGCGGAGCGATTCGTGAATCTACACTACCGGCTAGTCAAAGGTGAAAACCCACCTGCATCATCGATGCAATCAATTCTGTCAAACAGAGCTGCTCTGCAACAACCGCAGAACTATGAGGGCCGGGAGAGGCAAAAGGTTTGTGACGAGTATTTCTTTCATTGTGCAAATCTACTTTTTAAGCCTACTTACTGACTTGTGAAATAGTCCATTACGCCTTTTGCTATTCCCAGCTCTCAAGGCTCAGCGATGAATGGAGTTCACCCTGGAGACGCTCCGCCGACTCCGTGGTGGCTTAACCCCGTGGTTGATCCAAGTGTAAGACCTTCCGTAATTTTTTTTTTCATTTTTTCATTATCCTTCAGCAAATATCCCACAACATTCACTAATTTTGGCAACTCGCTTTGGTAGATACCTGCACTTCCACAGTCGTCATTCAATCCCGAATTTAATCTTGAGAACCTCGGCCTTAATTTGAATGATCTTTGGAGTGATGCTACATTGGGATTCTCCAACTGAAAGGGTATAGAGAGGTAGGTATCTACTTGTGATTCGAACATAACATCAAGCCCGGTGAGGTGTCAGACAAAGACGCGAGCAATATCAAATGTATGATTTTCACGATTAATTACTACCAACGGCACACAAACTGTGCCCTCTGGTGCTTATTCAAGATCAGTTATATTAATTCTACCTGGAACAACAAATAATTCGCAACATTGACGCCAAGTGCCGTCCCGAGCTACTTTTGTACGCTTTCCGATCTGGTACCGAAGTTAGTTGGGCTTGTACGGCTAATAGAAATGTAAGCATATGGCACAGGGAGACCCACCTACCTTAGGTACTTACCTACCTATCTAGGTGCCTCCAGGGTCTGCCACCCAATAAATTTGTCCAATCTATCAACGTCTGTTTCTGAAAGCCTCACTGGGGAGGCAAGTGCTAGTCGATGGGTTGTTTATCAGAGGGAAAGCTGGTAGGTACCTGCCTACCTTATCATACCTCCTTACCTACCTATGGGCTATTTCGCCTTCCTGCAATATGGTTAGATAAATCTTCTACCTTACCTACCTACATACCTAGGTTAGGTAGTTATCAAAGCCCATCGCTCCGAGTCTGCAGGCAATTGCGCTCATTCCAACTGCATACCCGAGCACATACCTAGGTACCTCCCGTATGTACCTAATGTGCCTGGCAACTACGTAGGTACTTACCTAAGATGCTGACCTATCAGAACAGCTATCTTGATAGGCACCGAGTCGGTGGGAGAAGATTAACAGGAAGGCGCGCTGTTAAGTCACATTTGGCAGTCAATACTGTTTTTCTTGGCGTTATGGGCTCTCTCTTCTCGCCGTCCTGGCAAGCTCTTGTCCCTTGAGAACTTGACGTATGCTGTGAGACGCAGCCCGAACTGCATCCTTCTTTCAGCCTGGCCAGGTCCGTCATTCTCTTCATGCCATTGCCATTCTTTTTTTCAAGGCGGAAGATCCGGGAGCATACTACATACTTCTGGGAAACTCTGCTCTGCGTTCTGTATATAAAATGGCTGTCTTCTGTTGTTGTGGCCGTCGACCGCCCAACAAGGACAAGAAGTCAAACTCACCTCATGATGGGCCGGTGATACCGTCACCACCGCCTCCTGCTATCCTTTCTACGATCTCATCGCCAAGCCAGCCTCCCGTCGCCGAGCCCAACTCAGTCATTCACTTTAATCAATCAAAATGCTCACTACCTTTGGCCACTCCGATTCCGGGAGCCCCATTGGAGCCCGCCGAGATCAACGAGCTTGTCATTGATGATTCCGACAGCGGACCCGATTCGCCGCAACCAAGGAGAAGTCGCGCTTCGAGCACTCTGCATTTTGTCAAAAGTCACCTACGAAAACACATGTCGCAAGACTCTCTTCAACGGCAGTCTCGGACCACAATTGGTAGTAGCACCGAGGAGCTTGCTCGACGGGCTGAACTGCGACGCCTTATGCGAAAGAGAATACAAGAAGAGCTACAGACTGAGGACAACCGAGACATTGACAGCGATGTTCCGTCCACCGTTCTGAGATTGTCGGCACCACTGCCTCATTGTGACCAGCTGCCCGGCGGAGGACCACGTGACAATCTCGAGTTTTCCGTCATCGAAGCTATCGAGGACGTCGGATCTGACAGCAGCCCCGTGGCAGCTGAAGAATCAACTTCCTCTTCTCCCGATCGGGCAAAAAAGTCTGAAACTGCGGCAGCAAAAGAAGTTTGTCCCAACCCACGTCGAGTGAGCTGTCCAGAATATACGACGTCCACAGATCACTCGAACTCTTTACGACCAGCTTCTCGGGCTGCCCTTCGCGAACGAAGGAACTCCTTGCCACCTCTATCCTCTAGCTCTCATCCAACACAAGTCCTGGGATCAAGCGCGACAGGATCTTCATTGGGATCTTTGTTAGCCTCGGAAAACGTCCATAGTGCCAGCAGGCAGGCCATCACGGCGGTCGTGGTCAATGGCGGCATCTCACCCAAAGACATCAAGCGACATACAACAATCGAGTTCAAAGAGACCATCGTTAGACGAGCGCCAAGTCGTGATTCTCGGTCTCCAAAGCTACCTGGAGTTTATTCCAAATCCCGGTCAAGATCTCCGCCAGTGTCTGATGCTCTCGACCTCGACCACTCACCCATGAAGACATGGCTGAGATGCCAGGAACTCTGTACTTCCTCGGGGCCAAGCCACCACAATGAACTGCCTGCCGCGCATCATGATGGACCAAGCGATGATAGAGAGCCTGGACAAGCAAAATCACCACCCGAAGCAGATAACTTCACCCTGCAGTCAGGCGTAGATATCGCTACCGGGGCAACAGACCCTAGCGAGCTCCAAGACGCTACTGTCCTTCGCGGTGGAGCTCTTGGTGATGGCGATTGCTCTCATTTGGCCGGCTCGGATTGTTCACTCCATCCCCCTTCAGCGCCATCATCAGTACTTGAGGCACATGAATCCGGCGGCTCTGGAACAATGTCAAATATTTGTCAACCAATTAAGACCTGCCGAAGCTCAATGTCGATAAGCAACTTGATCAGCTTGAATATGGGGTTCGGTTTAGCGACCAAGTGGCTTCAGCCATTTTCCAACCGAGAATCGTGCAGGTTTCCGAGCAGCAAGGTCGTCATGGTCCAAAGCAACACGTCAACTGTCAGCCTCCCAGTCCTAGGAAGCGTTGGGACTATCCCCTTTGCACCATCAGGAGCGGTTTCCGAAGCATCTAGCTACCATCGCCGTGAAGCAGAGCTCCTCTCTATTCCAACGAGGTTTACTCCAGGACGCGTAGTCAATTTCCAATCTTCAAGTCGCTTCAGAGAGGAGTTTGAAGAGCAGCATGATAAGCAGGCAGCTGAAAGACCGTCCTTGCTCACACGACTACATCTAACCATCCCCAAAAGAGCAAAACTTGCATCTAGAGTTCCAACAATCGATGGTAGGGCTGACTTGATTGGGGCACAGCTCTCAACATCTGGCAGAGTTCACGTGAATAGCCAAAATTTTCCGAGCCCAGCACGGGCGATTGGCATGTCGTCACCGTGCAAAGAGTCTTCGTCTCATTCTTCCAACATCCCAGAAAGCACCGAAGATGTCTGGCGACGTGCTATCAGGGCCGAGGCTGACGAGCGTCGGTCTCTCGTCTGCGGCAGTAGCAAGAGAAGCAGCCTAAGGACCCCTAGCCCCTGCGCTCTCCGCATGGGAGAGGGTTCAAGGTCGAGCACACTGCCAGCCACTGAGTCGAGCATGCACAGAACGAGCCACTCAGGTCTCTTCGAGATGAGAGCGTCAGTAAGTCAGCAGCAGTACGAATACGAGGGGTTCCTGAAGAGCTCAAAGCGGTCCAACCAGGCTTTGGAGGACTGGGCTCGTCAGAAATGTGAAGACGCTCCCAAAACAAACTACACAAGCAAGACGATCCCGAAGTCATGGGCGAGGTTCCCATCACACACCAGACGACAGAGAAATGGCCCGGCCAGCAGCGAGAGCCATGTGCTAGCCAAGGACTTTGCAGTCAAGTCGGGGTCTGTGGATGGCATGACCACATGGCTCACTGACCAGGATAGCACCAAGACCGCGGTCACAGCAACACCTGCGAGAAAAGTTGTGAGGGGGTCTCGAGTTCTATCTGGGAAGCTAAACAAGCTCATGAAGATCAGCCTCGACAAGCTTGTTCCCTCTCGGGATGCCCGTGGGGATGCTGTGAGCGAGGTTGGCAACTCGGGGCACTTGGGCCTCGCCAGCAGTCAAGTCCTGTCCAATCTTGAATATCCAGAGCTACAAATCCAGCCGAGCCCTGGTGCCTTTCGGGAACTACAAGCACTTGAGCATGAGATTGAGTCGCTCAAAGGCACGATGACACAACACAGTCGGCAACAATCAGCCGAATCACGCCAAATTAATGGCGAGCTCTCCGGTATCAGTAGCAACTTCGCCTCGATGATACAGGATGTATCCTATTCGGTCGACGTTATGGGAGATCAGTCTATTTCTATGTCTGCGGAAGTGTTTTCATTGCCTGTAAAACCATCACCAAACCCTTCAAGACCCGCGATAGCCCCTACAACGCCAAGCAACAATCGGGTATTACTGGATCAGGAGATCCTGCTGATGTCCAAAGGCTCCAGTGCCGGCGAAAGCGA
>JAVHJQ010001373.1:0-10703 GCA_031306095.1 Pyricularia sp. CD86 | reverse complement strand
GGATACATGTGGTTCGAGACGTGGCGGCGGGGTTCTGTGTTTCTTTTTTTAATCACTGATAATGTCTACGACGGATGCAATGTAGACTTCTAGAAATAGAGACGGCGCGGCACGGCACCACTTGAAATTCCGAATTCTGCAACATTTACTGCACTAGCAAGGACAGGTCGGTGGTATCTTCAAACCCTTTGAAATATAATTCGCTTGGACCAGAGCTTGCTCAATTTTTCAACCAAGTCAAGCCCAGTTTTGGCGCTTACTGATTGTCTATGCTGACAAATTTACAGTGGAAAGCACCGGTGCTCTGTGAGGCGCCGTGTACCTGGCTGGGTACGTTGCTGAAGGTACATTGCCGAAGGAACATTGTATCATGTAGAGGTTCTGTAGTCCTTCTTTTCTGCCTGGCACTTGAAGCAGACATCTTCTTGTCTTTGAGGGTCTTCCAGTAATTGCAAGATCAAATGTTGCAACGTCTATCCATGAGTAGTGTAAGGAGACGAATTTACTATCAGTGTGAAGGTTGCTGCTTGCTAAACTACAGTATACTGGACCCCTAATTCGCTCTGGTTGACAAATTCATTGGCATGAATGCTACGCTATGGGCTTATGTCGACCTACTGGTACGGCGGGGTAAAGTCCTGCTCAACACTCACTCACTGTGCTCTACACTGTTTTGACCAAAGTAGGTGTCCACTCCACGTCCCCGCGAACGTTTCGGCCAGCCATACGGATTGGTCACCACCGCCAAATCCACTCACTGCTTGTGGTGCCCGACCGAATTGAGTGTTCGCCTGCAAAACTTCTGACACGCAAGCAATTTTCACATAAGACGCAGGCGTTGAAGGTAATGTAAGGTCGCATCATGGCCATTCAGTAAGTACGGCAATGCACCTCCGAATACAACTACCATACATGAAGCTAATCTTATCATCTTTTGCTTGACAGATACCTGATCCTGCTCTCAAGGCAGGGCAAGGTCGTAAGTCTTTCATCGCAACGTTTGCGGGACCGAATAGCTACAAGCCCGATGATGCCATCAGGACGGCACTAACAATACTTGCCCCAGCGCCTTGCAAAATGGTTCACTACCCTAATTCCCAAAGATAAGGCCAAGATCGTCAAGGATGTCACTCAGGCAGTCCTGGCCAGGCGAACACGCATGTGCAACTTCTTGGAATACAAGGGTAAGCATAGGCGGACAAGCAGATATATCGCGCAAAAAGACATGACGGCTGCTATGCTCATACGTCGATTGGGACATTGGGTAACGGTCCGTATTGTTCGGTAAACTGACAACACTGCTTTTGATTCTTTTCTACAGATACAAAAATCGTCTACCGTCGCTACGCTTCGCTTTTCTTCATTGCAGGCTGTTCCTCCGATGACAACGAGCTCATAACGCTAGAGATCATTCACCGATATGTCGAGCAGATGGACAAGTATTACGGAAACGTTTGCGAACTCGATATTATCTTCTCTTTCACCAAGGCCTACTACATTCTAGATGAGATCCTCCTCGCCGGCGAGATGCAGGAGAGCAGTAAAAAGAATATATTGAGGTGTATATCACAGCAGGACTCGCTGGAAGACATGGAGGTCAGTTGAACCATCTACCTTTTTCTTGTTCGGCTTGAGCTCGCCAAAGTCCCATCCACACACCTGATCGCAAAAGTGCCGGAGGAGCAGTTACGATGTGATGTTCTAGGCACTGACACCTGCGTCAACTTTCCAGGTCGAGGATGAAGTGACGAGGATCATGTAGTCAAGTCGCCGAACACGATAATCTCTCCTCTTTCCCCTCTACTCGAATGGCCCCTCAAGCGATGTAACACCTCAGACAACAACTTGACAACCCTCGAGGAACCGAACAAGTAAACCACTCGATATGCTATCTGGTCAACTAATGTGGACAATTGCGGGCTCGGCAAATAGGACGATGACCAGAGGATTGTCTCAAGGCTTAAGGAGAACGGATACATTTGAATGATAGCCCCGAACACGATCAGGACGGCAACCACGAATCGATGAAGACGTGCGACAACAGACGATGGGCGACGGGCGACGGATGTTGAAGGAAGGACAGATTGGTCTCCTTGAGGCCCCATTTCTGGATCTTGATTGCCTAGACCATTACGGAGGATGCCAAACACCCTCTTCATGTGTATGCAATGGACTAGATAGACCTATGGGGAATCATTTCCCTTAGACATGTACTTCTGCCGTTACCGTGCGGTGCGCCAATATGCGGCTCATGCATCCGCGAATCATCACAATTACGACCAAACAGCTTTTTTTCGGTTCATCGACAAAGATACCTTGTGCAGCAGGTGGTTCTATTGGTGTGCCCATCGATGCGATCGTATTGTCCATGGATTGCAATCGCATCATTTTATTTGCGCAACTACAGGATGGAGGGCATGGCGCAAAAGGAGGTTCTTCAAGCTTGAGTCTTGATGAAACAAGTGGTGGCCTGGATCCCCTAGGTTTCTCCAGGAGCTGGGTCGAACTCTCAGTGCGACTCATGTCACTCCTCCTCCATACAACGTTATCTACACTTTACTTTAAGTGGAGATGTTACAATCTAACAGCAGTATTAATGTAGGAATATGCTGACCAGTCGGCGAGCAACGTGGTGCGCTTGGGGAATCTGCCGATGTTCCCCGCGAGCCAACCCGTCAACCCCGTGCCTTGGCTACAATCGGACAGCTGCCGCCCCGTCAGCGCCAAGTCGCAGCCAGGTGGGCGCACCCCGACAGACATGGCATTATCCAAGACCATGGATGTTGGCACCTGGTACTACCCGAACGGCCGTCAGAGCTGAGGCCCCAAGCTCCTAAACCATCCAAATTCCCCCCTGGATCTGCCACCAGGCCCATTCAACTTATCTTTAAGCTAACCGGGAACAAAGCGTCCCCATCAAATCCGCCGTTCCCGGCACTACATACATACATACCTTACCTTGCAACTCGAAGAACATATGTCCATGCATATTATTCCCCGCAGTCCTTCGGTCTCCAAAACACTATCATACCGCTGTCAACTGTTCAAACAACTTGGCGATCCTTATCGCAAAACGATTTCGACTGGTTGAGAAGCATTCTTCTACACCGCTGTTGGCTTCCATCTCTCAAACAACAAACCTGTCCACGAATTCTTGGACAGGGGGGCCTGCCTACTTGTGCATTACTTCCCCGAATCAGCGGATCAGTTTGGCAAACCTACAACAACGCAGCCACATACGACAATCGACCCAACCACTTTGTTCGCTTGAAACCTCGACTTCTCTTAGTTGCAGGTCAACCGTCCATAGTTTGAAACGACCCTTTAAACATTTGCACGCAACAGATCGCCCGCGCCTGTTTACCAGCCAACATTCAAGCGCAAGCGCGGTACGCCGATTCCGCTGACATCATCATAACACCACCACATCTTGCGACACTGCCTGTCACAAGTTCAACCAACGGCTGGACTGTCCTTCTCATTCATCACATCACATCCAAATTCCATCTATCGACAGGCTCGCCTGCAGTCCATATACAATGAAGGTGCGCATACTTTCCCCAGTTTTCTCTCTCCTCGGTAGCAGACAGGCCTGTGGTTTGCGCCTGACGACGTCGCTTGATTGATGCGACCGTCTTATTCCAGACCGCAGGACTGGACCTGAGAGACCGATGCGACGGATTTACTGGGCTCCTCCATTTTGTCGCTCACCCAAGACTCAACACCTTGCTGCATGCAGTTCATACCGGTTCCCGACTTTGTGACCGTCACGAGTGCGCTCAATTTCGATACGCCCGATTGTCATGTATCCGGCGGTTGCGACCTGTACACTACGAAGCCTACAGGGCAGGACAAGAAGTTGTACAAACGCATCGATGGATCTCTCGAGAGCCAGCACGAATCGCTTTTAAAGTTCGGCGCCAGTCTCAGCCCACCACAGCGCGCCGAGATGGCCTCGACACTGAACCTGTCAAGATCGAGTCCCTTCGGTTCGCTCGCAGACATCTCAAGCCGTCGCACATTTGCATACATAATTGCGACACTCAATGCATCGCACCCAGATTATGACTTCTCGCATGTTCTGAGGCCGAGTGATTTCAAGAGGGAGAAGAACTTGAGAAGGGTTATGAACAACCTTGACAGCACACTGGGCAATGTCCGACCTGCCAACCCGGGGATGGATTATTCCTTGTCTAGGAGTCTAAGCTGCGGATCCGACAGCACAAACACCGACCCCGTCTGGGGACCACAGATGTGGGCCACCATTGACAAGGAGATGGCGCTTGACGACTGCAATGTGTTCAGCTACCAGCCCGCTGAGAACCCCTTCGACGAAGAGGAGGGCGCAATTTGGGCGCTCCACTACTTCTTCTTCAACAAGCAGCTCAAGCGTGTTGCATATCTTCATGTGAGGGGAGTCCCTGTAACCAGCAGCCACAGCGAGCCCCCGTACCGCCCGCCTCATCGTAGTCATGCGGGCACGGTCGGAGGTCTCGCCGTCGGGCATGATGAAGACGACTGGGAAAATGGTGGCTTGTCATCGTCTTTGAAAGGCGCAAACAAGCGCGCGAGGTTTTGGTTTGGTGACAGCATTGCCGAGCGGATAAGATCAGATTCGGACGACGACATGGACGACGGCATGGTCTGGAACCGCACAGCAGATGGGGAATTTGACGAATACCGTGGAGACTTTGACGACAATGAGAGCATGGGCGACGGCTACTCAGAAGCAGAAGACATGGACACCGATTTTGATGACGACGAGTCTGAACGCGGCCGGAGAATGTCGACCTCTGACACCAACGGCATCAAGAAGGGAACCGTTCGGGCCGTGAGTGAAGACGTTGCGGCGCAGATGGAGATTGAGTGAGAAGCATCCCTCAGAATCGCTTTTCTACCCAACTACGGCCACCTTCTCATCTCTTATTTCCCATTTTTGTTCGACAATTTCAGGTCCGGGTGTGGCACACCTGGCTTATGCGACCCCGAATATCGGAAGTGGCACTGCTATCGTCTCCTGGTTCAACACACGACATCAGGCCTTATCGTCTACCGCACTTCGTTTACTGTGTTTTCTTATGATTTGATTGATACCTCTTGCTGATGTTCAGCAAGAATATTTCCTACATGTTTTCGATTTGTATATGGGGCTTTGACGGTTTCTCTGCTTTTATCTTTCTTGTAGCGTCTGCACTTCGTACTCGCGACTAGGTCGAGTTGGGTTTAAGAGTTCTCCTTTTTGTTTGCATCATTATGTTTTGCTTGCCTGCCCACAGAAATCGACTGTTGTTATTGCCATTACCTTTGATTGCAGCAGAGGAACAGGTTTTTGGGTAGTATGTATTCACGACTTGACATGTACTGAAACGATTCGACTATTTGTTTATGGCTAGGCAAAGTAACACGCCGGAGATTTACATCATGACGTCGAATTTTCCGTCAGTAGCTAACATGTCATCTATTATGGCAATGTACAATACCGTGCCTGTTTGTACCTATGGGTACCGTGTAAACGCCGACATGGAGCAACACGTGTGAATTGTCTTGACTGGTTCACTTAGTGCGCGCTGTCATCGGGCCCTACGCTATTCTTCTCCCCGACTAAGATGACCAGTAAAGATTGGTCAGCCACAGGAAGCAAGCCTGACGTCAAAGCTCACAAGATGCGTCACTCACCATCCAGCGCAACCAAGAACCTGCTCACGCAGTTATAACACGCAATCGTAGCCGTGATCTCGACAACCTCACGCTCCGAAAAGAGGGTCTTGAGCAGGTCAAAGGTCTCGTCGGCGACGCGCACGGTGCGGGTCATCTCGTCCGTGTACCTCAGCACCGCCCACTGCCTATCCGAGAGCAGGCCGTCCTGCGAGGGGTTGGGGCCGACGAGCGGCTCGGTGCGCTTGACAAAGTCCTCCATGGCGCGCTCGTCGACGCCGGCCTCGCGGGCCAGGGGCGCGTGGTGCATCCACTCGTACCAGGCCGTGTTGACGACGGCGACGCGGCAGATTGCCAGCTCGCGCAGGTCGGCGGCCAGGCTCGTCCGCGTCCGCACCGCGCCCAGGAACGAGTTCCACCCGTCGGCCACGGGCGGGCTGTGCAGCAGCGCCAGGTCCAGGGGCTGCAGCGGGCGCGGGGCGCGGCGGGCCGCCACGCGCTCGTACACGGCCTTGTCGGCCTCGGGAGTCGACGCCGGAGGCGGGTTCGGGACGTACGGGATGCGCATGCTGGTGGGCGGGGATGGGTGGTAGCTCCGGGTGGGGGTTGTGGTGTGGATGATGGTGGTGGTGCTGGTATGGTTTTGGTGGAGGCTTGGAGGGGGTTTGTGACTGAGTCTAATAGGGATGGCAGTCTGGAATCGGACGAGTCTTGGAGGCATTTGATGCAGTCCAAGAGTCATTGAGCAAGTCCCGCTTAGCTAGTTACCTTGTTGATTACCTACGCAAGAGTACCTAGCTAAGTACCTTACCTGCCTATCTTAGCTATGGAAATATTAAGCCGGCGCCTGTCAGTCTTGTCGGTACCGTGATCGGAGGCTCTGTGCTTCGCTCATTGTAAATCACCCGCGTGGTCCGGTGGTCGGCAGCTGTTGAGTTGCGTTGCCCCTCTCTGGATATCGGCAAACATGACGCTGGGAAGCCCCGCTCTACACCGTCCCGCCAACCTGAACACGGCTTGGATTAACCATCAATTTGCAGCGTAGAAGAAGGAAATCCCGACCGAGGGTCACTGGCAAACGCAGATTGTTCAGCAGCAATGTGTTTGGCGTCACAAAACCACTGATTCATATACAAATAGTATGGTGATCATGATTGCACATACAAAAACACGCGGCAACTGTAGCTTGGTCTTGGCGAATAACGTTAGCCGCTTCGAATGACGTCAAAGACGTGGAAACGTTTTGCAAATTTGATATCTATCTAGCTTGCTAGGTACTGTAGGTAATTTAGATAGAGACTCTGCCGGGCCTGATCAATCAAATCACCCGAACAAACCTCGAGCGAGACTTTGAAACCGTCTATTGTGGGCACTTCTTACCACCTGGGCACCTTACAACCAGTAGGGGCAGGTGCCTACCTAGATTAGCCTAACTCGATTGCAAAACTAGCGACGAAAAATTACCTACCTACCTGGTAGGTACCTTAGGTACCGTTGGAAAACGCGCTGCCCGAGTTGAAAAATCATTTCCCAACCGACAACTCCCAATTTGTTCCGTGGTATCAGCCACGCAGACATAGTGGGAGGGGAAAATATGCATGGAGCTTGCATCGTTCAAATCGCCTTCAAGCTTCCTCCTACCTCCACTTACTAATCTTGAACAACATATCACTTTCTTTTCGACTTTTTTTTTTCGTATCAACCACACCCGCGTCAGTCAACCTTGGCCAGGGTGGTAGGGTGCTTACATGGGGAGGCTAGGGCAACATTATCCCAGGTCTCCTATTTGTCTGAGTTTACTTCGGGCAACTTAGCCTCACTATACAAGATTCTTTGTTCTCACAATGGCGTCCAAGACTCAGTCCGACGTTACTCCTGCCCAGGTTGGCTTCGTCGCCATCTACAATCCCAGCCTGGGCGCAACGGATGAGACGATGGATGACCAGATTGTCTACTATGCATCTGTCATTATGGACACCAGCAGATCAAAGCGACGCAAGCTACGTTCCCGTCTGACCACCAGCTTGACCCAGGAGGAGCGTAACGAGCGTCTCCGCCAAATAGGCCTGGCCCAGGGAATGGTTGAGTTTGGAAGGAGCTTTTCGGGCGAGCGGCCGGTCGACACAGTTGAGACTGAAAAGTCGAGGGTCATTATGCATGAGCTGGAGCCGGGCTGGTGGATTCTTGCCGTAGGTTTCCCGTTTGACCGCGTCTTGCACGGGGTTTGTATATCGTTCATTATCAGCTTTGCTAATGTTGCAAGAAATCAAGTCGATTGATCTCACAAAAATACCCACTGCCACGGGCAAGCAGGCCTCTTCAGCCGCTTCTGCCAAGAGCGTATCAGAGGCCGGAATTTCGCAGGACAATTTCGAGTACTCCTCGAAGGACGTGAAACCTGCAGCTCTGCTGCTTCAAGACCTATTACGGTCGCATTGTCTTTTCCTTCTGCATCACGATTCGTCTCTCAGCTCGCTTTTTGTGCGGGTCAGGCGTACTAGGTTCATTGCCTTGCTAAGTCGTTACTGGGATCGTTTCCTTCCAACTTGGAACGTGATGCTTCACGGCAACCCGACTGTCAACGTTTTTGGAGGCATCAAGCTCGCTGCCTCTGGCGAGCTTGGCGTCGGGGTCGGGGAAGAAGAGAGAGGCAGTGGAGAACGTGAGGTTCTTGAGGGCCTGGTCGGCAGGATCGAGGGTCTAGTTGACATTGTCGTCTCGAAGTTTGGCACATATGATCCAGATACACCCATACCGGCCTCATCACCAAGCGATCCCCTGGCAGGCTTAGCACAAGCGACAGATCAGTGGCTTGGCACTGGACTTGAGCCTGCGGCCGAGGATGGAGCGATCTTTCTTGGGACAGGGGCCGTCTCGCGGCACTCACTGAGAAACATCACTCAGTGGATGGAAGACATATATTCCTGGGGAGAGAATGCATATGGCGTTCACGAAAGTTCCACCTCGACCAGAAGGCCAAAGCCGCGGAAAAAGCACGACACACATGTCGATGAGGCAGCCTCAGAGCCTGTAATATGGCCGCCACCTCCAGTCACCGAACTGGCCAAACGGTCAAAGCCGCAGGCCACTTCTGCGAACACTCCCTCTCCTCCACAGCCTCAGCAGAATAGCTCAGGGACCGGCACTGAGAGCACCATTCCGAATCCTGAGCAAGTAGGAGATAATGATGGCGCAAACACATACGCAGATTATTTCAAGCTTGGCTACGGCAAGTATTGGTCCATTGGCAGTTCCGCCACGCCCAAGGTGGGCGAGACATCGGCGGATGCAAAACCTGGGAGTGACAACAACAGCAACGACAACAACAACCCCGCACCAACTGCAATGGCTTCTCATCCCCCGAGACCTTCTGCCGGTCGACGGACATCGTCCGAGTATGACTCTATCGGACGTTTCATCATTGGCCTGATGGGCGACATTGAGGAGCATGAAAAAAGTAGCGATGGTGAGGTTTCGTGGCCGGACGAGGGCGACAACAACTCTCGCACTATGCTCAGAACCCTGACGGTGGAACTCGAAGAGTCAGAGGACCGGAAGCGTTCAGAGTCACAGACCCAGAGGGCCCTGGGTAGCCACGATACTGAGCTGGCACAAGACCCGGTTGATCTGGACTGCGGGCGCGATGAAGGCCAAAGGACACCAAGTAGTGCCGCGGCTGCAGCTGCTCGACCCGCTGCGTTCAACAGCCAAGATCGCAACAAAGTAGAGAAGATGCGTGTTGTTATTTATGTCAACAGGCCCTTCATGTTTACTTTTTTGTTCAAGTTGCGAACCGACTCACTCGCCTGGGACCGCCTCTACAAGTCACTCCATTATCAACTATCTCCCCTACGCAAGCACTTGCTCAAGTCGACCACGTACAGGGCTGCAAAGCCTGATGTTGGCGCATCCAAGGGCGGAGCAGCTGGTTCGGCAAATGGTGACATTTACGATCTCATATGGGACCCAAAGGCCCTTACGGTGCAGTCGACTATACCAACGATTCCGGATCCGACATCCATAGCTGCAGCCGCTGTTTTGTCCAAAGAGCTGCCCATTTGGTCGAGAGCTGAGGCTATCAATACGCACACTCATATGCTGAACATGTACATAGCCACCCGTGGAAATCAGTCCGAACTCGAGCGCACATGCAAGACCAGCCGTGGCTGGTGGGTTTTCTGGAGCCGGATTCTGGATCGGAAAGGCTCAACTCCCAGATCCCAATCCCCATGGGGAGCCATATCAGAAACGACAGACGATTCAGGCGTGGTGGAAGAAAGCAGTGATTCTGGGGATACCTCGGACGACACCAAGAAGCCATTCTACCCACAGCAACCAGAGGTCAGCAACGAGATTTTTCTGCTTCGCAAGGCCAGCGACCATCTCAGCAACATGGCACACGCGGGACCGTTTAGGAATGTCAGCGCCTCCTCGTCGGCCGGAGGCTGGGCAGATGGCGCAAGCCGGATTGCACAGGGTATTGGTATTGACACGCGCAAGTACATCGAGGGCCTGTTGAGCCTAAATCGATGACTTCAGTGAGCAGGTGGGCGAAATGAATTCCATGGGAGCCGAGGAATAGCAAGATTGATGCGACCAAGATTCTTTGTTTCACTTCTCGGGGTTCTTCCCTTTTTTTTCCCTCTCTCTCTCTCTCTCTCTTTCTTTTTCGTTTCTTCTACTCGACTGTCATAGAACCATGGGCCTCATGAGGTCGAAGGGTATCCCTATTACGCAAAGATGGCGTTCATTCAGACTGTGAATGCGAAACATGTTTATATGTACCTCTTCCCCTTGGACACTTGGATGTCACAACACCACATTACCATGGCATGCTTATTCAAAGTTCATCTCAATTCACAACACATCTCGATAAGACGCAACACAGCTGGGCAAGATGACATGCAAGCACGAGAACTGACGTAATCATCAGGCGTCATAAGATGTATTCGGCGGGTCCCTAGATATATACAAGAAGCGAAGTCTATGTGGCTGTCAAGGACCTCCCCCCAACTTGACAAAGACCGGATAGATAAAAAGCTAAAAGC
>JAVHJQ010001371.1:0-15464 GCA_031306095.1 Pyricularia sp. CD86 | reverse complement strand
GAGGGAATGAATGCGCGGAGCAAGACTTTCTGGGAGCGTGAGCAGTTTGTGGGGGGGGCGCCGGGTTTTGTTTTGATTTTGCGCGTTCGGTGGCGGATACGAAGGAAACCGTCAAACAGGAAAAAGTGATGAAAATGGGTTTAGGAGGAGCTGGTTACATGGTCTCGGCGAGCGGGCTTTTCTGGTGTGCAACACGTCGAATGAATTCTTGAGCACGATAAATTGAGCAGAGGCGCGAAGCAGTGGGATGCTTCTTGCGGCAGAGGCTGTTCGGCAACCACACAGATCCGTCCTTTGCTTCCTCCCAGTTGCACTGAATGAAAGTGGGGTCGCCCCGTAGTTCCCCACCAATGAGAAATCCCGAATGACCATGCGCAACGTCACCTGTTTACGGCTGATAAGATAAGAGCACCAGAGCTTACTGCAGGACATTGAGCGTAGGTAGCCTAGGTAAGGTACGTTTCGCAAGCTCGGTCAAGTAGAGGTACCTACCTAATTAACTGACCCTACCAACTGCAAGTAAGGTAGATCCCTCATCTGCCGAATGATACGCTCATCGTGATGCTATATTAGGGGATGAAAATCATGGAGCAACAACAAACAAGAGAGCCCCAACCATAATGTCTACTGCCGATTATTCTCAGATACTCACAATTCTCTGAAACTGGATTCATCTTTTTTAATATGTGATGTGGCAAAGCTCGGTATCAAGGTGCTAGTTTTGCGCTTCCTACCCACAAAGAAAAGAACAAAAAAAAGGGTCGCATCAGATGCTATGCTGGCCCGCTAATGCCTCTATGCCGAATACATCGGAGCTGAACGAAGCTGCCATTCATATCTCCATGTCTGCATGCCTCCTGGGCATAGCGAGCTCGCGAATTGGAAACAAGTAAAATGGATGCGGGAGCAGAGAAGACAGAGAAAAAAAAACACTATCGTTGTTTGAGGTGTCTCTTGGGCTTCTCGTCCCTCTCCCTCTGCTTTTGCCTCCACTGCCATTCCACGAGAACAGGAAGGAAATACCACAAGTCAAAATCAGGCCAGAGACACTTGAGGAAAAAGATCTGGGTGTCTTGGTGACACTGCCAGAGCATAAAGTCGCTGAGTCTCTCCACGCCGCTAGTTCGTATGAAGAGATCCAATGGCGGGCACTCTGCGGTGTACATGTGATTGTTGAGCGTCTCCGCTGTGATAGTCTCGGGGTTCTTGAAAGGTCTTGGTACATCCTGCATGGTTGATTCCGATGATGGAGGTGTGCCCGGGGGCAGTGTTGTTCCCGATGACACGGAGCAATCTACATCGTCGGGAGGCGGTGACTCTTGGATGGGCCCAAGTGCCGCCTCCTTGTTTCCCGCATGTTTCGAAAGGATCTTTTGCTTGATGCGCGTCTGGGAGAAGGCGCTGTTCTGCGGGCGAGGGTGACTTGAGTACTCGACAGCAGTTGATCGTATAGCCTGGGTGATCTCCTCTCTGGCAGTATATGGGAAACAAATGTTAAGGATATGACTAATTCGGAAATTTTGTTAATGTGGCTTCTTTAGTTCAAGAGATTTTCGGCTACTCAAGACTTACCCCTTATTGTGCTTCGTCTCATTCACAGCCCGGTCTACGAAGCCAAGCACATCCGGCGGAATTAGATCTCGCTGACCCGAAATGATAACTCGAGCGCCGTAGCGATCGAGCACCTCGCCATGCTCAAGAAGCTGCTCCAGCTTGTACTTGGCCATCTGCATAAGACCCTCCACCTCATATTTGGGACGATTGAAGTTTTCGATACTAAACGCATAGACTGTGACAACCTTGACGCCACAATTGTAGCATATTTCAAGGACCTGTGGTAAGTGGCGTCGGCGTTAGAATCTCACTCGGAAAGACAATCGTGTCTTTCAGACGCGTTGACGGATCGCAAACTTACGCGCGCCAGAGCTTCAAACCCCATATGGTGTCCTGCTACAGTTTCAATCTTGTGACTCCGGGCATATCGCCTGTTGCCGTCCATTTCGAAGGCGACATGGCGAGGGATCGGCCCCTGGCGCAGCGCTCCTATCAAAAGCTGTCGTAGGTTCTTAATGGCCCATTCCGCTGGAGGTGAGCTGGTAAACCATTTGGTGATATGTGACATGTGAAGGTCCGACATGTTGAATGGTGGAGGCGGCTGGCAAGTATGTTGGGGGAGCCGGTAGAACTACGTAGGTTCTGGAAGGAAGAAAAAAAAAGTATGAAAGGGCTGAGGGGCTAATGAACTGATGAACAGGCGGCGGAAGGTAGGGAAATGAAGTTGTCGCAAATTAATATGCCATGGGAAGTGTGAAAAACTTCCTTGTGCGTTAAGAAAAAAAAGAAAAAAAGCGCCTATTCCTAGATTAAAGTATTGGAACACAAGTAGAAGTTCCCGACTATATTAACTTGGAAAAATCCCGGCTCGCATTTCGTATAAAAGACGTTGGGAAATGCGCGTCTTGGCTGACAACCAGCTGTCCTCCAAAGCAAGCTACAGGAGAATCTGACGAATACCAGACAACCTTGACGTCGTCCTCCACCCAACTGCAGGTGGTCTGCTCAGCCTGCCCACGACACGTGTGGCTGGATCTGGAACCTGGATTCTAATGTTGGAAAAGGCGGGGCTGGCGCCCACCCACACCGGCTCACATCGACGACACCCTTACCGGATACTTTACCTTACCTAAATGGACAGCTTGGCATCCATCCTTTCAATCCCGCGTCGTGTCTGGAAGCTCCATCCCACCTGCAGAAACACCAAAAAGTTGCATGTGTTGTACGATCCAATGTGAATCACCCAATAAACCCAGAATTAGAACAAAACCAAAGGGTCGTCGCTTGGGAAGTTCCTTGCAACGAAAGGAGACATTGACTCAACGAACATTCTACCTATTCACCAGATTCTTGGACGATTACCTAGGTGCCTTCGGAATACTTTCGCACCTTAGCTAAGAATACCCCCGCGATAGTAGGCATGGGACAAACACCATAGCTTCTCGCCCAATCGCTCGCCCTCAAACGAATCATCTTTCGCATAACAGCCGGCCATTTTTCGAGTACAATGTCGTTTACAAATGCTCCTGTTACCCGCAGCCTGGTGCTGGGCCTGGTCGTTACGTCCATCGCTGCAACCCTGTTCGATGTTAAGCATTACTTCTATCTCTTGATCGATCCGCACATCTTGCGATATCATCAGCCCTGGAGAGCACTATTGTTTCAGCTATGCTACACCAACTCATCCGAAGTTCTCTTCGCAGCCATGTGTCTGTACAACATGCGCATCATTGAGCGAATCTGGGGCTCAAGAAAATACGCAGTAAGTTCCAGGTCAAGCCTTTCTTTCGATTTTGTATAGGCCGCATGGCTGGTTTTCAGTGTCGCACACTCGATGCTTACCCTTTTTTATAGTCTTTCGTCGTAGTAGCGGGTAGTCTCACGACTCTCATTCTACCTATGCTCGTTCTCATTCTCAGAACACTCACCTTCGGGGCTTTCAATTACCTCCCAGCGGGGCCTACGCCTATACTATTCGCCATACTCGCGCAGTACCACGCAGCCGTTCCCCACGTTTACCAGTACAGGCTTGCGCTCTCTGCCGCTCCGCCGACAGATGAGCAATTCGTTGGAGTGACTTTTTCGAACAAGTCGTACAAGTACTTCTTGGCAATCCAGCTTGCCCTCTCCCAGTGGCCCGGATCCCTCCTAGGCGCGATAGTAGGCTGGACTGTCGGCTATGCGTGGAGGACTGATTTGCTCCCTGGATCTCTTACGAAATGGAGGGTTCCCGGATGGGTGGTGGGGATCCGCACGACGAGGAGAAGGCAGGAGTTTGACGGCCTCAGGAGGCGGCTTGAGGATGAAGACGTCACTGTGACTGCTTCAGGATCACAGATTGCTCAAGATACTGATGCTGGACGCCGCAGGACAGTCGGCCAGCAAATATTCGATGAGTTTCGAGGCTCGTTATGAGTATGCGTCTCACGTACAAGTCAAGCTATTACTTTCTCTTAAAGCTACTCAAGGCATTTTTATTGCCGTGCCTGCATATACCGTCTAATGATGAGCGCGTTTCTAACTCGAGATGGGTAATCATGTTGCTGTTGAACAGGAGGACACCGTGCAGGCTCGCCAACACGAACAATTAACGCGCAAGTCACAGGCTAGAGTTTTTAAGCACAGGCTTGTCTGTCCTTGGAGTGTGAGCATGAGTAGTTGGCCGAATCTTCGTTCCTTTGCTGAATTACGACCATGAGCAGCCAAGTTCAGTGGATGGGTTGAATTTGAACTCTCTTGGACCCCTCTTGACCTTTCGTATAACAGCATAGCGTTCAAGGCTGAAAATCATTGAGCGTACTAAATGAAGTTGTGATATCCGACGGGAATCATCTGATAACCCAAGTCAGAGCGTCACGATGTTGTGCTCGGGATCGAATAAAGATTATAACTCAAAATACATAGCCGAAAAGGGTATGTAATACGACAACTTGATTAGGGATTGGGGAGGAATAGGGCACAGGATTAATTAGGTGCGCAAAACTCTACACGTAAAGTCGATACCTAGCTATGTATGGTCTCTCTACTGAATGTTTCGAGTTCATATTTTACTTTGTGGCATGGTTGCCTTCTGAAGGCGTCTGGACACGGCCGCTTCCGTTTCTCTCACCTGGGGAGGGAGTTGCTAAATATTAGTCTCGCTGCTCGATTCTACCTAGCTAAGGTACTTAGGTATGGTCCTATCGCACAACCAACCTATCCGTTGGTGATAGAGTAGTATCAAAAACCTGTCTGCTTCGGTCATTTCGTCTTGGCTCCAAAAATTCTGAATAAGGAGGTTAGAGTCGTCTTGAATTTCTGTGCAAATCAACGATTTGAGTTTGCAGCAGTCAGTCTCCCATCCCCGCCACCCGGAAAGCCAGGGTTCCGGGATCAGGACATGAGTGCTACCTACAGTAGCAATACAGAGTAGTTTGTCGGGTAGGTCCTTCACTGCCGCGTACAGTATTATGCCAAAGTTCAAAAAGCGAATGTAACAAATTGTGGGGAGGATGCAGATATGAACGGTTACGCATGTGCCTGAATTAGCTTCAGCTCAGGCCAGGATCATGCTCTGCTCTCCCTCGAGGTTTTGAACAGTCCAGTCTGATCTTGATGACATAATCATCAACATGCAATATCCTAAACTGCATCCAGAGCGGTACCTTACCACGTAAGCAAAGAGAAGTTTACGGTACAATAATGGATGGACTGGACTAGGGAATCGGGAGTTGAAGGGGCTCAGCTCATGCCAGGGTTTGCAAGCATGGGGAACAGGGGTGGTGGCTGGCAGTGGAGACTTTATTAAGGTAGCCTGTCCAGAACTAGACCTACTCCGTAGACGTACGTACCTGCAGGCTGGTAATACCAACCTCCTTGCCCCGAGCATGTGCTGGGAAAAATTAGACCAATTAATGCAACGCGCATCCCATCTGTCGTGCCGCCCGCTCTGAGGCTCACTTCCTTGATCCTTCCTGCAGCTTGTATGTATGCGTGACCAATTGATTGATGACCTCTATTACTGTGCGCCTGTTCGGGGTACTAAATAACGAAGTGTACTCGTTGTGTTAGCAAATCCACGAGGCTTCTGGGGCGCTACCTAACCAGTTAATTTCTCTCATCATTTTCGTTTTATTTGCAAACAAAGCCCTTGTCCGCATTCTGCTTTTCCACTGAGGCTTGTCTCATTTTGTCTAAGAAACATTTGATCTGCATCAATTCTGCCCCCTGCATCTACTCCCCCACTAAAGGGGTGTCGCTCCTTCGAGCCCGTTTTCTTGTCGAACGCAGCCTTGAACGAAATCGGCGACACCGTACGTACGGCAGAACAGGCACCCAATTCTCGACCGGTAAACCCAGCTCTTGAGCAACAGCAACAGAACAATCAATACCCAAAATAAAGAGTTGGGGTTACGAACAGAATTTCCGACAAATAGAAAGACAACATAGACCGACACCGAGATGAACCACGACTGCTGACCCTTGCTTGGCTTCTCTTTTTTTTTTCTTGGCGCGTTCTTGGTCCCTTGGAACATGCTTGGAAGAGGGCATCGCAGGCCTAGCATAAATCGAATCGCAGGATGAATGGCGCCGGTCCGAGGATGGGCTACGGCTACGATGCCGCCGGCCCAACTCCCCCTTCGTCGCAAACTTCGTCGGCTATTGCCCCAAGCGGCAAGATCCTCATGGACGGGTACAGGAACGACATTATGGGTGGCTTAGGCACTAGTCAACCTCGCTATAATCCGGTAAGTTCCCGGATGGCTTTCTCAAAAACCAGCGCTCTCGCACTGCAACCTGCTGCGGCACAGAGAAGGGAGAGAGAAACCAAAGGAAAGAATACTGACCCAGACCATGCCGGCGACGCAGATGAACTTGGACCGAACGCAAAGCTCCGTGCTCGTCGATCTCAACGACCCCATACAAGTCCATCTCTTGACCGAAACCGCCTTGTCAGACAGCAAGGAGTACGAGATTTTGTCGCAGGAGGAGGTGGATAGCCTGAAGAAGCAGGTTACTTCATTGACGCAGCGCATAGAGCAGGCCCGCGCGAACTTGGCCGTGCAGTCCAAGTATCTGGACGCAGCAAGGTCCATGGCCAAGCTGTACTCGACCAAGAAGAAGGGCGCACTTCTGGGGAATGTCAGGACTAGTGTGGAAGGCTCTGCTAAGGACGCTGAAGCCGAGCGTCAGGCTTGCGAGAAGAGGTGTGAGGACTTGGCATCAGAACTTTTCCAGCTGGAGCGCCGCTTAATGGAGCCACAGCGACGGCTATTTCAGCACACGGCCGGCATTTTACAGCTTACCCACCGGGCGTCCAAGAACCCGGGCTCGGTGGCAGATGGGGCGAACCAAAATGGCATCCCGGGGAGCCCTGAGAGCCTCTACACGTACAACAATCTTCGTTATAGCATCGCGGAGGGTTCGACCGAGGACGCCTTCTTTGATGACCGGAGTCTCTACATGACCCTGGAGGAGCTGGACGAGAGATCGGGACGTCCCACGGCGAATCGCGCAAACGCCATTGCCATTCCGCTAAAGTCACCAGTGAGGGAACAGACGAACCAGTTGCGCGAGGAATCCGATCGTCTGAAAATGGAGCGAGATCAACTTCGCGCGACTGTCGACTCAGTGCAACTGGAAATGGACGCGTTGCGGAGAGAGAGTCAGGAAAAGCTAAAGCTAGTGTCCCTTACTGAACGTAAGTTGGAGGGACTGAGTCGACAACTGAGGGATGTCATCGTTGAGCTGAACCCCACGAAGAACAACGGATATCAGAAGGCACCTTCAGGAAGCTTGGAACCGGGTGACATGATAGGCAGCCATTTGGACTTTCTGGAAAAGGGTATCATAACCATTCAGGAGGAACAGCGATCGATAGTTTCACAGAACTCGGAGGGCTCGAGGGATGCAGAGATGGCAGCATCTCGAGCCGCAGCGACCGTGTCCCAGGCCGAAGACAGGTTCATTGCCATAAATCGTCAGCTCCACGATGTTCTTCAGTCGGCGAACTCTAGCCAACGCCCAGGGCCGGATGACTTTGGCTCTGATCTTGATGCTCAGTTCAATTGGCTACAGGGATCGATAGGAGTCATCGAACTCCAGCTATCACAGGCCGCCACAGCATCTTCAGCATCATCTGCAGACAAGCAAAAGTTCATCCAGATGGACTCGGTTTTGCGAGACTTGTGGAACGTCATCCAGAGCGGTTATGCAGAAATCAACAAACGACAGGCGGAGAGGCGAAAGAACCGCGAAGAAGCTGGTATCAAAGATGACGATGAGGACGCTTCGAGTGATGAGGTTCCGTTCAGTCCTACCGAGGTGTACTCGCTACAAGCCTTCCAGGATAAGGTCCAGTGGCTGTACGCACAGGCGACCAACCTGAGGGAGCAAAAGTCGGTTCTCAAGAGGCAAATCAAGCAGCAGCGTGAGCTGAATAGTAAGTCGGACGCGCAAAAGGATGCGGAACTCGCCAGCAAGATGGACGAGTTGTCCGAGATACGCACCATGCTCCAGGCCAGCGATAAGGCGGCCCAGGAGAGCCAGCAGAAACTGGCACAAGCACTCAAGGAATTGGAGGATATGAAGCAGCAGGAGTCGGTCAGCATGGCAAATGTCAGCGCATCGGCCAAGGAGCGGGATGAGAAATTACAGAAGAGCGAGGCCCAAATATCATCTCTTCAGGCAGAGATCAAAGAGAGGGAGTCTCAGATAGCAGCTCTTCAAGCACAAATTCAAGAGAGGGAATCCCAGACAGCAGCTCTCCAAGCACAGATCCAAGAGAGGGATTCCCAAACAACAACGTCACAGTCTCAGCTCCAGGAGAAGGACAATCAGATTGCTGCTTCTGCGCAACGGCTGCAAGAACGGGAAAATAGGCTGGCATCGATCGAGGAGGATCTCAAGGCTCGAGACGTGCAACTGGAAGGTCTCAAGATCATCAGCCAAGACCTGCAAGAGAAGCTTGACCAGGTCGAGAAAGAACTTGAGTCGGTAGGCACGCAACTTCGGGCCGCCAACGAGGCCAAGGCTACCGCCGAAGCTGCCGCAGAAAAGCTCCAGAAGGAGGCCAAGGAGAAAGAGGAGGAGCTTGAGCGTCTGAACGTAATGGTGATTGAGGTTAAGACGGAACTCACCTTTGCCAAGGCCGAACTCGACGGGGCGTACGGCTCCCGGTCGCAAAGGGCGGCAGAGGTGGCGGCTCTGGGAAGCACAGCAGAGGTATCGGACCTAAAAGCGCAACAAGAGAAGCTAAAGGCAGAGCTGGCCAGCACCTTGACGGAATTCGAGGCCCTTACCAAGGATACCATCACGGCAGAGCGGGAACGGGTCGACTTGGAGGGCAAGCTGGATGATGCTCTCGCTGCCAAGGCTTCGCTCGAGGTCGAGGCTGCCGAGCTCAGAGACAAGCTTGACAGGGAGGTCAGCAAACTACAAGATCAGCTGGACGCCGAGAGGCTCAAGGCTACGTCCATTACGGGGGCGCCTGGCTCGCCAAGGCCAGGCGCAGGTGCATCCATGTTGAGCGAGCAGTTCCGAGCAACGATGAAGGAGGAAAGGCGGAAGTTCCAAGAAGAGTTGCGGGTAAGTTATTTCACACTTGAAAAACGCTATGTTGCGTTTGAGTCAAAAAATCTGGTACAAGTAAACATCATGAGCTGACAAAAACATGCGTGGTTTTTGCAGAACGAACAAGCTCAACGGAGAAAGCTCGAGGACGAGATACGTGCGCTCAAAAGAAGCCAGGGTCCCGGCAAGAGCCCTCTGAGTCCCAGGTAGGATCTGGATCCAGAGGGCGGCAACTCCCACACCGTCGCCACGTGTGGCCCAACGAAGCCCTTCTTCCCGCGACAGGCCGACCGACTGTGCGTTTCCCGAATCGAGCCACGCAGTCGTCGGGGCATCGTTACCAAGATTCCTGTATGACCAGATGCTGTTATGACTTTCTATTCTTTCTTGTTTTGGGAAGCATATATACCTATTTCCTACCTTTTTCCCGTGTTTCTGGCCCGGCACCTTGGATAAATATGCCAGGCGAATTGAGGTGTATATCTTAGCCATCTTTGGGTCTTTGGACTCAAAATCTTTTTTTCTTCTTTTTTTCCCCCATTCTCTCCTCGGATATGGGCTTTTTGCCATGTTTCATTATTCCCGGGACTTATTTTTATTTCTTAATTCGGAATGTTGGATATCCTAAACTTGGGTACAACCTGGCCGTTGAGCCGTTTTGGGAGGGTGGCCTAGCCAAGTAAAACGGTAGAGGATGCATAGGAGTGGGGCTCAAATAATAAAGCATGATTGGGACTTCAGTTGTAAATGCTCCGCCGTCAGTGACTTGAATGAGTTTTTATTTTAATGGCGAGACAAAGTGTCGGATAATGTCCAACTTTAATCGGTCGGCGATGCGAAGCGGGATCAATGGTTGATTGGATGGATGGCGCCCAGGCTCGCCTGTAAATTGCACGCTTGGGGCCATAGCAGAGACTCGCAGATGCATACAGTCAACAAACCAATCCCATTTCACGAGGCTTTGTTCCACAAGTCAGCCCGGTCATCAACACAATCCGGCAAAACAAAGACCCTGTTCCTTTCTTTGGAAATCGCCCATTAGAACCTGACACTCTGACTATAGGACTCCAAAGGGCAGTAAGATTGATATTCAAGATGAGAAAACCACAGTCATCGTTACGAGACATTTTATGAGGACCGGTGAAGACGGTAAAATTGACTGTGACTAGCAATAATTTGATTTGATAGAAGAACAAAACAAAGCGACGCCCTTGCCTTAATAAGCATTGCTACTAATGCGCCTCAACCATGTCTATGTGCGAATAGTTCCAAAAGAGACTCGCCTGAACTCCAGCGCCCCCTCTATGAGGAGAAAAAAAAACGAAAAAAGAAAAAAAAAGACGAGAACCCAATCCAAAAAAAAGAAAAAAGCAAACAACAAGGTGGAACAATCCAGATAACGTTGTGCGCTATGGCCTAGAAATAGGCGGCCCACATAATGCTGTTCTCCGTCTGCTCAAAGAGGCGGAGAATACAGGAGTTGATAGTAGTGATGCGAAAGTAGACGAATTACAGGGAAGCCTGCTCGGGCGATCCTCAGGGGTATTCTTGATTATTAAAAGGAGATAGGTAGCGGAAAGCATATGTGAATCCCGCCGAGATGTGCAGTTGTAGAGACCAATTTCAGGAGTAGTCAAGTGTGCTGTAGGGTAGTAGGTTATGCGATATGAAAGGAATTCAGAGTGAAGGGAGCTGGTAGACGTTCGCACTAAGCGTCAGACATCTCCATCGACTCATCGCCCTCAATGTCGACTTCGCGGTAAACGAGTTCCGACCACACACGCCAGTGAAGCAGTCCGATGTGTGCCATGCGCGTCGCCATATCATCCAGACCATGCTCCTCAGCCGTAGCCTGCCGTGAGCGATCGACCTGAAGGAACTGAGTAGCACCTTGGGAGCGCCCACCCGGGTTCGAGACGCGGCTGTTGGTAGCTGCCGTGAAGAGACTCAAGCCTGACAGGCTCTTAAACTCGCGCACCTTGCCGGCCAATTCGCTGAACAAGCGTGAGTGGAAGCTGTGCTGCGCATCCAAAAACTTATCGCTGTTGAAATCGGCAAGCGAGTCTTCCAGGCGGCGCTCGATCAGGGGTAAAAGGTCTTGGGGCGCATTGACAAATCGCATGATCTGGATTGCAACATCTGGAACCAGGCTTTGCCACCGCTGCTGTGGCGTGGGCATCGATGGGGCGGTTTGCAGCAGGTCGACCAGGGTTGAATAAAGCTTGCCAGACTTTGCGCGCGAGTCGGCCGCGCTGGTGGGAGCAACTTGAGGAAACAGGCAGCCGGAGTTGCGGGGTGACGGTGTGTTGGAGAGACAGGGGCTCGATCCTGATTGCCAGCTAAGTCTTGACGACGAAGTGGGTGGAGTGTTGAAATCGAAATCGACCGATGATCGGTTGGAACGCACCGTCTCCTCCTCTAGTATGTATGCAGGTACCAAATTCGGCGGCTGCGAGTTGCTCATAGAGGATGGCATCATCTGCGAAACCTGCTCCAAATCCTCATACTGCTTCATGCAAATGTCCAGGCATATCGCGTCTGCGGCATCGGATCTCAGCTTCAGGATGCGATCCTCATCAAATACAAAAGTATCCGGGACCGTAGGGGTAGAGCTAGACGGCAGCACCAAGTTGGAGAGACCGTAGAAGAAAGTGGCCATATCCCCAAGGCTTTGGAGGGCATCGGAATTGGTGGCGACACCCGAGTGTTCCCTAGCGGACCTGCTGTACCAGCGCTTGGCGGCTTCGACCGGTAACTTACGCGCCTGGAGCTTCTTATAAAAGAGGCGCTGCTGGAAGTTCACCGTGTCCTCGATCAACATCGGTCGCAAGCATCGGATTTGGTGGTTCGCCACATCAAGCTTCATTGCTTCCAGCACGCTCAGGAGGCTCCGCATGCCCTTCACCAGCTCGTTGATGTCGTTGTTGCGATTGCCATTGCTGAGCTCGCGGTACATCTCATCGACCCATTCGTCCCTCATAGGGGCGCAGTGCAGCTTGAGAACCGACGAGAGCCATGATGCCAGCTTCTCCAGATCGGCTACACCCCTATTGAACTGTTGGATCAGCAGCTCAACGTTTAAACCCTCGCTCAGGTAGCGGCGGTCTCGCGATGGAACTAGCGTTTGAATGATGTCCTTTACTGCCTTGAGCAGGCGTGGCAGACACCATTGTGCATCCTCGCCGTACCTCGACAAGAAAGTCTCACGGTCCGTTACAAAAAGTGTCAGTTGCTCCTTCAGGCTAGCCCAGAATTGGTCCGCCTTTTGCTGTTTTCTCCTCCCCTTTTCGCCGTCAAGATTTGGCCTAAAGTGTAGCTCAGGGTCAAAGTTTATGTCATGCCTGAGTTTCGGGTTGTGGATAATTTTGTTGACATCCAGCTCGCTCAACGTAGTCTTGGTTACTGGAGGCTCTAATGGTCCAGACGGTGCTGACCTTGAGAAATCTATCGGGCCGTTCGTTTGACTCGAGGATGAGTTTCCTCTTGTTAATGGTGACTCGGATCGAGTTGAACTGCTTGACGGGTTGCGGGCTACTGTTGATGACAGCATACCCTTGGGCGCGGCCGACTCGTGTCTCTCATCCGCTCTCCGGGGAACCTGATCGGATGTTACTGCTGGGGCGAACTCGGTATCGTCTTCGCTCGTGGTTTTCCCCCTCGCATCGACGGCCGCATCTTTTGGTGGAACGGCATCGGCGTCGGATTTCGTACGAGTATGGCCCATGAACCCACCGCTGTCCATTCCCCCAGCCCCTTGCTCAGTCATCCTGCCCATCTGTTTAAAATTTTGCCGCTGTCAAATGAAAACTGAACAGCTTCACCGGCACAGCCAGCTCAGAATAGGAGATGGCGGCGATAAATTATATACCCCGAGCGAATGTCAGGCAAGTTTGGTTTCTTGGGCTGCAAGCAATTCTGTAACTAGCGGTGATGTAGGCAACAGAAGAAAACGCCAAGAAGATTCTGAGTAGTTCGGTCGCTGTCGAGTCGACCAAAACTCTGGCAGTCAGCCGTCTGCTTGCGGCTTGGTTCTTCCAAGAGAAGGTCGATAACGACAGAAAGAGTCGACAAAAAGGCCTGCTGGGACACAAAGGAAGGAAGGCATGTCAGCACTATAAAAGTCAAGGGCTACGGATTTTTTTTCCAGGGGACAAGTGAAAATGAGGCAGCAAACAGGCGTCGGGGCTCGAGTGCCACTAGGGAGGGGATGAACAGAAAGCAAAGCTATCCCGTGAGCAATACCTGAGGTTTGCCTTTGCTCGGGTGTCTGCATATAATGCCATTGGCAAAGGTAACCCACACAGGTCCGGTCCAATGGGTTCACGCAACCAGTGAATGATGCCGGTTGTATACCAGCATTGTGTGCCATGTGTAAAAACAATGAGAGGGATGTTGTGGTTGTATGCTTATGCGGTGTGTTGTTGTGTGCGTGTAATTCCGCATATTGAAATACATACCGTTCCGTAGTTGGCTAGATGCAGCTAGAAAACAGGGCCACCGATGGCAACGCAGCAAGCCAATGAAAGGAACCGCCAATCGGGATTGTCGTCGGTCAAATTTGCCCTTGAGAGAAATTTTCTGCTTTTTTTCCTCTTTAGTCCCCCCGCTACGTTTTCCCCAAGGTCGTCGGAGCAAAGCAATGGAGAGTCCAGGCACGAAGTTCGTGATGACGCTGTAACCAGCAGCCCAGGCAGATCAGCAACAAAGGGGGAAATCCCTCCTCTTTTTCTTGTTGTGTGATTCCAGTAGGTTGCGGATCTCCTGAATCGGTCGGTTCGCGTCAACGGCTGGCCGGGAACGTTGTCGGTGATGTCTGCGTGTGGAGCTTGATGTCTGTTGAGGCCAAAGGACAAGACCAATACCAACGAATTGGGTTCCTGGAAGGAGCGTCGAGAAAGTCAAAAGACAAAGAAAGAACTGTCCACCGAAAAAAGACTCTTGAGATCTAGTTCTAAATTTTGGCGACCCGGAACAATAAAGGAGAAAGAGACCAAGAGGACGGAAGAGACAAGAAGAAGAAGAAAAAAAAGAATAGGAAAGAGAAAGAGAAAGAAAAACAAGACAAAGCTCCGAAACCAATTAAGGGCTGTGGTAATGGCAGGGAGAAAATGCAAGTGAGGGCCCCGGGCACAATCGACGGGCTGAAAGTATTTGTTTTCTCTTTGATCGGTGAGCTGTCGGGGTCCTTGGCCTCTTATTCGCTGCTTTATGCTGCTGCAACGCAAAAGAGCAGAAGCGTACGTCTTACAGCCGGCAGAAAGACTTGGAGGCCCGGGTTCTGCGCCGTGCAGGTAAACAAATTGCGTTGATATTATGAAAATTCGGCGGTCGGATTCCAGCAGAGAAAGGTTGACAACATAAGCGGTCGAGGAAGGCGTAAGGGGGCGGCTGGATGGGAGGATGCAGGATCCGGAAGGCAGGCAACTGGTTGTATACCTGGTAGCTAGTACCTGACCTAGGCACGTAGAGGTCCAGTTGACAAAAAGAGACGAGAGAGGGAGTAAAAAAAAAAAGTAATAAAAAAAAGAGGAAATAAAAAGGAGCGTGGGTTTGCCGGTAATAGGCAAGGCAACGTGTGGGTTCAATCTTTTTGTTCTAGAACACCAGGAGGGGGGGAGGGAAAGTCAGGAACGAATTCGGCGTGGATCAAAAGCGAAAGGAAAAAATACAAGAGACGAGATGAGACCCGAACGGAACGACTGACCTGACCCAAAGCAGTACATGCATGCATGCATGGGAAAAGGGGATCTCCATCGACTGTGACCATGGAAGTTGGATCTCTCACTGGCCTTGGCCCTGGCTCGTCTTGACAGTCCCCAGCCGTCACGGGGGAACTTGGTCTATGGAGACAGGTACGGTACGCGCTCTGGGTTGGGTTTCGCATGCATTGCTTTGCACTGGGCAGTCATCTTACTAGTAATTCCGCACCCTAGCCACACCCACTTCAACGACAGACACCACAAACTAGGTACCTAGGCTAATGAGTGAGACCCCATCTCCACATCTTGAAAAGGGCACCACTACGACGTAGCCGGGCCCGCTGGCCTGGGTTGCATGGGACTGCCCATCTCACTCCGTGTGTGCCAGTGTGGTCAGGGCGTGGCGTAGCGGTAGGCTTTTTTTTTTTTTTTTGCGATGCGACGTGCTCATACAAAACGAATGCGCGGCAAATTGCCTCGTCGGTCTGTCCCTGCCATGACATGTCCGCATTGAATTGCACGCACCACCAAACTAGCCTGCATCCCCACTCCCGACACACGCGAACGCACATTTGTTCTTTGTCTTGTAGCCCCAGCCAGTGAGTGTGAGTGCAAAGGCAGCAAGCAACTTTTTTTTTGGTGGTGAGCAAGGTTTACAGG
>JAVHJQ010001369.1:0-18256 GCA_031306095.1 Pyricularia sp. CD86 | reverse complement strand
CCTCTAAAGCGTGAGTGACTTCGGGTTGCTTCCAATCGTCAAAGAGTGAATGAGATGTATCACTGTTCAGCTGTCTGTTGATTTCAAATGTGTCGATGTTGTTGAAAAACTCTTGCCTTGAATTTCTTTTTGCCAATCTTCTTGATATTTTTCTTGCCGTGTCAAGATCTTTTTTTGCCTGCTGATATAGCTGGTATAGTTCCGTGTTAAACGCTTGTGCCTTGGTGATTGTCCCCGACTCTGATCTAACTTCTTGTCCGAGAATCTTGACAGCCTTCTGTAGCCTTTGCACCTCCGGATCAAGTCGCAACTCGGAAAGCTGTTTGGTCGTGAGCCCCGTTGGTGCACGTGGGTCGACATAGCGGCTCATATGGGTGACAGCTTTGAACAAGGCTTGATTGGAAGGCTGTCCAAGGAAAGCTGTCTCAACGTCGCATTGAACTCTTGAATTAATATAGGCCTGATAGGTGCCAGCATCCCGATGGTTCATCACCTGCTGCAGCTGAGCTTGTGTAGCCACACCTTTGAAACATTGTTAGTGTTGTGAACTGATATTTAGGGCTCAGCAGGTTGATTGGATGTTGTATGTTGTTTTGTATACCTTCTACCGCTTCCCCGGATCCTCTTCGAATCATGTACGACACAAGTAGCTGCATGAATCCTGCGTTCATGCCGAGTCGTTGTAGGTAGTGTAGATAGGTATGGTAGTGCAAAGGCTCAGTCTGTGATGTTTTGTATCCATGTTTTCCTTTGACAGCTTGACGGAAGATGGGAATATTCATCATGTGGTCTTTCCAGCGGAAGACGCAACTACGCCGCGGTGGTTGAACTCGAAGTCGATATATCTTGTCTACCGAATCAATGCATGCTTCGAATGCATCGTCGAGTATGGCGATAACTATCACGTGCATAACGGCGTCGAAAACGAGCGTGTCCACTTCTGTAAGAATAAATGTTTTGCTAAATAGATCAGTTTATAGTAACAAATCCTGATAAACTAGGTTACTCACGGGTTAAGTCGCCTTTCCCATCCCTTAGTGAACCTGAGGGTAACCTCCATAGCAAGAATATCTCTGCCATCTGAGCCTGGAAGTAAGATGATTGACACATCTCTGTAGCAAAGAGTCTTGATCACTGCTGGGCTTAGTTCTGTTTCGTCAGGCATCCCGTCTCCATCCCTGCTCCCGCTTTTATCATCCATTTCGGATCTCTTTCGCCCTTTTTGCTTGTGTACAAGCGCTCCTGGACGTGAAGCAGTATATGCCTGGAGAAGAAGCAAGAGTGAAAGTTGGAGCCTTTGCCGCTCGTCTGGAAACACTGATGTGTCGAGAACCCAGTGATGATGAAGAACAAGAAAAAGGTCATCAACATTCATGACGGGCTTTTCTCTGGAGGCGGTATCTAAACCGTACTTCGCTGTGAGGTAGCCATTGATGTACTGGATCAGAGAAAGTTTGTTAGTTGAAAAGTCCACCTTTACCTTCACTTCATTTTCACTTGCGTCGTTGAGTTCCTTGTTGATTTCTTCTCTGATCTCCTGCCCGACGGCATCGTGGTAAAGCATGGCAAAGACTCTCTTATACTCGTGGACTGTACTTCTCTTCCGGATCCGATAATGATCCAGCATCCATTCAAGAAAAACCAAGAGGTCTTCTTTCTTCAACTGTCTGATATGTTTCATTCTGTCTTTTTCGAGCAACTTGCAATGCCTGCAAAATCATTAGCTTCAATCTTGTACTATCGCTCAATGGTTATTGTATCGGGTGTAACTTGCTTTGTCCATTTGCGCAACACCCCGTATTTATTTAGCTTTGTAGAATCGGAATGTCGCTTTCTGACAGTTCCTTGCTCAGCCAGCTTACGACGCCGCTGATGGTAGTGCTCGGCGGAGTAGTCGACATGCACTTCATTGTTGGTCTCTATAGCCATGGCCGCCGGTGAAAATTTAAGTTGGAAATAGCAAGCGAGTGAGTGGGACAAATGAATCGAAGAGCGTGTGGCCATGGCCTGGAAGTATCAAGCGGTTAGCGATTTGTGAACGAACCGGATTGCTTTTTATATTGTTTAAATGTTTATCGGCGCCTAAATGTGGGGTTGTGGATTGAGGAATCAACAAAGCCACGCCGGGGCGTGCGCGTATTAACCATGGTGGGTCTAAGCTTGGCGCCCAAAGCAAAGTGCCGCCTGAACCAGCGACCAGCGCCAGCCAAAAACGGCGGCCATTTTCCGTGGAACTTACACTTCTGTTGTAATCTCACTGGGCTTGCTTTCGCGAGGCGTGAATGCCAGTGACATCTGCGAATGCGACCAACCAAAATGCTTTAGAGAACTAGGGGGAAAATATAGGGCTGCAGTTGCTGCCAACAATACCATTCTGCATTAGTGGATGTTCGGTACAAGTGCTGGAAATTGATACGAAACATGCAGCCTTTCTCCTGGAGACTAGAGACACGAATAACCACACCGACATTAGCACAGGTGCGCCCAGGTTCCAGAACTTCCAGGTCGAGGTATAACCCACATTATCCGTAATGCCCAGGTCGCCCAGATCAATCCACAGTATAGGCAGACTTCGGTGCGCGGCCTAAATGCTTCCTCAGGCTCTTGAGTGTAACTAATGGCAGCACCACATTTGCATCAGGTATCACACAGGAAGCGCTCCCTATTGGCCCCAAATATGGGTCTCTTTACACTGCCTTAGTGCAAACCTGCCACACCTTGTGCCTTGGGTGGGCGCGTTTTTCTACGTTCCTTATCCTCAGAATCGTTCATCATCGGGTGCAGATATAGAAAGCGAATGTCTCGCCAAGGACTACCTAATATATTATGTTGGGAGCTGATAGTAAACATACTTGGGTAGGCAGTGCTATTTAATTCCTGCTTTCAGCTCTTGCGCACTCAGGCTTTGCTGGTCCTCGGGGGGGAAGCGCGCCAACGCGCCCTGCTACTGTCAAAATGTTCCGGGTTCTTCACCAATTCCGCGTGCCAACACACCATGTTTGGCTTTTGCAGCGCCGCAAGACACCTGCTGGAAAGACAAAACACGACAAACCACACTGTCTATGTGCCACGCTGTTGTATGCAGTGAGTTCGTCGAGAAGACTTGAAAACCGTAACCAGTCTAGGTGTAATTGAAAACTCTAACAGTAACAAATCAGGGGCACTATAACGGAGTTGGCTGTAGTTCTTTCGCCTAGATACTCAGGCCTCTCCGTCTCAAATCTAACTTGCTTCCTGACATGGTCCTTGAAGCAGGCGGCAATGCGACTGCGCGGGCAGCTCGGGCCCGAACCTCTAAGAGTTGCCTGGAACACCTTGGAGGAGCAATGGTGCGCACCGTCCTTGAGTACAGGTATACTCTTGCGATCCAATTTTCTCGTCTGACGGACATCAGGGAATTAGGATGTCGACGACTAGGCCTAAAACATATTAAAGGTTTCTGGCGTGCCCCTTCATTTTCCATTGGTTCGTTCGACATATATATGGGCCTTGTTATGCATTATGCCATTAGATAAACGGATTTCGAGGTCATCAATTAAAGTGGGAAATACTATCAACTGTATTTACACCAAAATGACAGATCGCGGCCGTAATGACGGATTGCTGACCCTGGCTAACCTTACCAGAGTTTAAAGGTTAGACTGGACGATTTTAGCCCTGGGTGGCGTGTATAGCTAACAGGTCCACTTTAAAGGGCGTACCGTAGTATTGTCCATTCGGTGGGACGCGGGAGGGCGAAGATGACGTTAAGGAGTGGGTCTCGTCGGCCTGGTCGCATGAGGAAACTTGCACATCACTATCCGCAGTAAGCTGGCTGAGCTGGGCCCATATTTGGGATCCCGCTTGACCTCAGCGAGGCGCAGTAACAGTTTCGACAAGGGAGCATCAACTCAACCTTTCACCAACACCCGAGCAGGGGTTGTATCAGCACTGGCACATGTTCAGATTCCCCTCCGGCTCACCGTCCTTAGCGACACTGCATCCCGGGCCCTCACTTGTATATCTCTCGCCAACGAACCCGCTGCACCCACAGGAGAGCTAATACATAGTTAAGAGAATCAATCACAGCCTCCGTTCCACTTGACCGTCCATCATGGAAGCTGCACAAATCACAGTCATGGACCAATAACAAAGAGGCAATCCAAGCCCAACATCAAAGTGGCCTGAGAATCGTGGAGAAGCATGGTTAATATCGCGCCCGTAATAATTAAGCGGTGCATAGAGGCGATCCTTTTCTGGAACAGAAAGGACGTTCTTGGCGTAAAGCACAAGAAAATATCCTCTTACTGTTTACTTAAACCTTACAAGTATTTCGCTTATTAAACTCATTTTCTACTCAACTTCAAGGTTGTCAATGGTTATATAAAATATACCTTTTGTCGCTTTTTTATGGTGTGACTATTTCAGCGCGTTAAACGCGAAACCACCAATATAAATCTACTTTAAAAGCGAATTGATATCGGTATTTCACCGCCATACAATAAAATGCCCCGATGACACCACGTACCTTCTGCGCGTGTGGTAAAAGAATGAACTTGGAAGGTCAAGTATTGCCCAGTAAAAGTATGTTAAGTGTACTAATAATGTGTAGTATTTTAGTTCAGGCTTTGAATCGGCATAATTGAAGTAATATAACGTTCCGAGACGATAAAATATCAGCCCGTATTACTCAAATAATTTTTTCTTGTCTCAAATCATAAACAGCAGCTCTAATTTTAAACCTAACTTATACTGTTATATATACTGGGCTATTCTGTGGACAAAAACATCAAATTTACCCTCAAACTTTGTTTAAGCTACGATAGTAACTTTGATTGACCTCGGTTGTTTGTCAGGAAATTAATGGTGCACCTAGTAATCTTATTTGGAATTTAATATTTTTCTCCCTGTCTTTTTTGTAAAGAATAGCAAATGGCTTGATTTGTGATTTATCCGTACAATAAACTAGCATCGCCTGGCTATAAATTTGTACCATGTTTCAGTTTGACACACCTGGCTCAGCCTTTAGATGAACACATGCCCAAAATAACACCCAAATCAAGCCGCATCCCTGCTCCGGCCGCGCAGATTTACTTAATTTAAGACAGAGGAGTGGTGCACAAATACGACGGACTTGAATCGATCAAGGCTGTGACTATTCTACCAATACAAATCGCGACAATATACAGTACATACACATGTTGGTACATAATGCCACGGAAAACCACCCAAACCACGCAAAATATTATGCATGTATTTTTGACAAGCACCCGAAAATCTTAACCACCGCACCAAACCATTTCCGATTCGCACCCCCCGTAATTCGTACCATTTGCAAAGAATTGGCACTACCTGGATTTGCATCGTTTTTCTATGCAGCCGGAAAAACCAGATACGCGCGTATTTAATATAATCGCAAACTTGTATACACCTGTGATTATTTTTTGCGATGTAAATGAGGCATGTGCAGGTGATGTAATTGTAGATGGAGTTAATGGTGCAGGTGTGCAGGCGTCGGTGGTTGAAATTTTCAATGCACGTGTGGGGTTTATGCGGTATTGTTTGGGCTGTACCGGCAATCGTTCGCACCGTGAAAGTGGAGATTTGTTGGTACCTATTATAGCGATTTTTATTGGCAAAATAACCACACCCTTGATTAGCGTATAAATACTTCCCTGGCTTT
The DNA here is from genome assembly GCA_031306095.1 of Pyricularia sp. CD86. Classification (NCBI taxonomy): domain Eukaryota; kingdom Fungi; phylum Ascomycota; class Sordariomycetes; order Magnaporthales; family Pyriculariaceae; genus Pyricularia; species Pyricularia sp. CD86. The sequence continues at coordinate 12,594 of JAVHJQ010001369.1, read as the reverse complement.
CTCTTCAGCGTCTGATATCCTTCGTGTTTTCGCTCATCCGTCTTGGGTTTTCTATGTACCCTCCACATTCTTTTTTTTTTCTTTTTTTTCTGTCTCTTTTCCCCGCCTTCTGTTCCTTTCTCCTCTATACTTCCATTTATCTTGCTCTTACTCTCCAAATTACCTTTTTCACTCGTTCGTTTTATGCCAATCAAATTTTGTTCTTGACGATGATTTAAGAAAGCAACGCATAATAAAGGGAATAACCAGAAAATGCATGCCCCAACCCTCCTCTCTATTCTCGCCTCCACCAGCGCCGGTCTTGTCTCCGCCAACCCGGTCTCGGGCAGCGAGAAAGCCAATGCCGTGGGGCTCGAGCGGCGCTTGTGGCCGTTCAGACAGCAACCGGCAACGCCCGTCCTGGCGCAACAGCCGACAACGCCCGAACCGAAGTGCCCCAACTACTTTTCCGTCAGGGGTTGGTTCCAGCTGCAGGAAGGAGGGCACTGCTGCGCGCAGATCAATAACTGGGATGCTATAAGCTGCTGCATGCTTACCGCCACCACTCCCCTGCCGGGCGCCCCATCGGAGCTCCGTTGCGACCACAGCTACTTTTCAAAGGCGCAGTGGTACAAGCTGATGGAGGAGTGCAACACAGGCAAAACACCTTTATACCAGTGCAAGGCAAACAAAATCCCGGACATGCCTGAGGTCAGGATGAAGTACACTTTAAATACCGGCAAGACCACTTTTGGCCCCACAGGAGCCGACAAGAAGCCCCCTGGAATGTCGCGGCTCGGGCGATACCCCAACGGTGACCCTGCTCCTGCAGTCAATGAAGAGATGTTAGGACAAAGCCAAGGATCGAACTTGGCGGGACCTGCTCGCAAATACAACAGACCAAAACCAGGCCATACACCAAACATGAACAGCCATTTGCGGGCTTTGATTGGCCACGACAAAGTGGGTGACTATTAGATCCGGATCTTTAGCACACGAGGTATCCAAGACAGTGAATACAAACACCTGCAACAGCGAGTTGGAGGCGCAGTTATCCCTCGGGCGGAAGGCGGCGCAAAACGTCTCGTGGTGGGCTATGGCCACCCGGACTGCCTTTGTCGACTTTCCATGTTCATACTGCCATCCACGAGAGCGCCAATCGGGTTGTGCGGGATTGAAAATCCAGGAGAGCACGAAGTAAAATATAACACCGGCCCCCCAAGTCTTCCTTAACGTCTGGACTGGAGAGAACTATCAAGCGGCGGAGTAGCAGTCGGACGATTATTAGTGTCGCTGCTACAGGGAATCCTGCGACGGACTTGTGGAATTGGCTGCGTCTTCGACAAAGGTTACGGCTGCGGGGAGAGGAGAGGCGTTTTTGACTACTAGCTCATCGATTGAAGCACCAGAGACGATAAGCAGATCAAAAGTTTGACAAGCACTTGTTTGAAGCACCTGTTGGTTGTTATTGGATTGTGGATAAAATAGAGCAATACCGTGTGCGCTACCTACTAGAAGTACAATGGGACTGTAATAGTGTCTAGCGAGTCGATAACCTGGTCAATGGTCCATCAGGGAAGCAGCCGCGTTAATACTCGAGCTTGGGAGGAATATGTAATAAGACGCACATCTTATCGGAAAGAAATTCTGTGACCCCCTTCCTACGTTAATCGCAGCCCAGGACAGAAAACGCCCAGTAATTTCCAGTAACAAGAAAGACGAACAAAAGAAAAATCTCTCCGCTGATGGCCTGAGGGACTTGCCCCATGGTCGTGGCCGCAATCAGCATCTCATCTCCTTGACGCTCATAACGGAATGAGGTGGGCGATTTTTATCAAGGACATGTTGCTAGCCGACTCAGACTGGGTGCCCTTGACACTATCGACCTTGCGGCCGGATACGATGGCCCGGTGAAGAGGCAAGGTCTCTGTAAGCAGCGATCTTGGTTCGCTTGACCCGAGTTACCATCAAACAAAGCAGCGCTCGAAAACGGTACAAAGAAGTCCATCGGGTCACCAAACATGTCGAGGAAGACATTGGCACCAGGCACTTTGAATTGAGCATCACGCTCATAACCGCCGGGCTTATCATGTGAAGCTCCTTACATGAGTAACAGCACGCGGCACGGCAGAACGCTCACACGCGACAGCACGCATTCATTACTAACCTTGACGAGACCGGCATTGGTGGATTCCGCCTTTGAATACGTCTTGATAGCTTGTGAGTTCTCTTCACCAGTGGTGCAAACATCGATTTTTGAAAAAGAGACCTTATGTACCAAAATAATTCAACGATCCCGTCCAACCTTTTCACATGTATAGCTCGATTCTTCCCAGGTCTTTCCAAGTTTCCACTGGATAGATCGACGTCCCGAGCGCCATGACTGTCAATCCAAGACACAATGCCCCTTCCCATCGACTGTGGCAGCAGGACGAACAAACATGTTCAATTTTTTCAGGAAAAGCGAGCCAGAATTGATAGGATTGACGCGTCTCGGCATGTCAGTCGAAAATAAAATCCAGCGTGGCTTTTTCATCGACGGACTGGGTGACATTGCATGCAGTGACTCCTGTATCGCTCATGGCAGACGAGGCAACCTCAACAGAAAGCCACAGCCGCGCTGCTTCTTGAGTCTCGTCGTACCTTAACGCCGCTATGTGGTCCCGTGCGACCTACGTGGCGTCCCCGACAGCGCGCCTGGTAACCTTGGCGAGTCGCGAAAAGCACGATGCGGTGTGGCTTAGACTGATGTCCAAAGAAATCCTGCACTATCGCGACGGCGGTGTTTACGGGTATATTCCATGCCTAGGTTTGGTTGGCAAGCCTATGTGAAGAGATGGCGGCCGTATCAATCAACTTTAGGCTGTTGCTTCGATTTCCGGACTCAAAGTTCACCTCTTGGTGCTTGCAATTTCGGACGCGTTGCTTGCCGAGAACTGTCAGTATACACCATTCAGGAAAGTGACTTGAAAGGGACGGGTGCGTTCTATAACAAATACAGAACCCAATCCACCTCGCTGGGAGACCGTCTTCCAGCTATTCTCGCTTTACGAGCGACAAATCGCCCCGGCCAATTGTAAATCAAGAATTCACGGAGCCGGTACTTCGTAGAACGGTGGCAGCTATATATCTGAACTAAACGGCCACGTCCATTGAACGACTAGCTAGACTCCTGGGTGTTTCAAAGGAAGCCTTTCCGTCAGTTTCAGCAACTTTGCCCAAAAGCTTCCATAAGCTATTGGACAACTGCTGCCATTATCACGATACACACCGCATTTTTCGTCCCACACAATCGACTGGCCTTCAAAAGTACCAGACCCCTCATGACCTATTCGAACCTCGATAGCCACTCGTCCGCTTTCTTCCACTCTCTCTGCAAAACTTCGCCTCGAGCCTTGCTCCGCAGCTGAAACCTCTACTTGGTCGGGTGCGGCGTCATCAAAAACGCGTCGTCATACCCTGTTTCGACGCTAGTGTCTATTTTCCCATCCGGTGCCGTGACTTCAAAAGCCCAGAGGATCTTTGCCATAACCAAAATGATCGAGTATTCAGCCATTTTTTGACCAGGACAATTCCTCAACCCCTGCCCGAATCCGTACACCGGTAGCGGTTTGACGTCGACGTCGCCCCTGACCTGTGGGACATATCGGGCGGGGACAAAATCTTCCGGTCGCTCAAAGACGTCGCTGTCATGCGACATGGCCCAGATGTTGTAAAGAACTGTGGTGTCCTTCGGGATGAAATAGCCGTCATATATGTGATCTGCGCGGACTTTGCGCGTCATGAGTGGTGTCAGGGGTCGCCAGCGAATAGCCTGGCAGAGAAATGTCAGATCTTGTTTCTATTCTCAACTCTTTAATCGATGGGCTGTCTTACCTCATAGAAGCACGCCTTTAAAAAGCGTAGCTCACTCAATCTTTCCACCGAAGGCATGGTAACCTCCCCGAAAACACCATCCACCTCGGCCCTGGCCTGATCCTGAAGACCTATGTACTTGACAAATGCCGTAATCATGCTCAAACATGTAACGGCCGTCGTATCAGCTCCGCCGTTCATCATCGTCGCCCCAAATGTAAGAATCTCCGATTCTGAAAACCCCTTGCCATCCAGCCTCTTGAGCATCCCGTCCCCCTCGCGGCTGGTTTTGCGCCCGGCCGTTTCCAGCCCGAGCCGGTGGAATTTTGTCCAAAAATAATGCCATTTGAGCGTAAACCTCTTACCATTTTCCACCCATCCGCGCCAGGGGTTAACAATGTCGGGCAAATACGCGATGAACGGGAAGATGTCCAGCGGCGGCGCCGACGTCAAGGCCAAGAGCGGGATAAACTCTTCAGCGAGTGATGCAAACATGCCGAGCGGCGACTCGGGCGCGCTGTCCTTGCCACGAATGCCGTAGACTGCCGCGAGGACGACGGCGCCAAACATGCGGTAGAAGGAGAGGCTGTAGGACCCGGGAGCCGCAGCACCTTCATCCTCGAGGTTTAGCAGTTCCCACACCAACTGTGTGCTTTCGGCGTCCTGGATCGGTAGCAGCTTTTCAACCTGCCCGGAGCGCAGCAGATGTTCGAGCGACGCCTTCCTCGCGCGTTTGAGCTCGTCATCGTATTGGGAAAAGGCGAAGTTGCCCACGAATGGAACCCCCGACGGTTTCCAAGAGCGCATGCTGTCCATGACGGCGACGGGCCCGCGACCGGCATAGACGGTGCCGCGGGACTCCAAGAGGTCCCGGACCTGCCTGTCCTTGTTCAGGATGATGGTTCTGGACCAGGGGCCGAGGTGAAGACCAATAAGCCCGTCCGAGGAGTCGCCATATTCACGGCTCCACTTGTGAAACTCGACACAGGACTTTTCGGTTGGGATCTGGAGGAGATTCCCAAGGATTGGGATCCCTGGGGGTCCAGGTGGGAAGGGTTTGCTGTTGCGGGCTCTCAAGTGGTTGATGATAATAAGCAACAGACCGAGGCCGGCTGTGAGGGCAATGACTGGAAGGTAAGGCATTGTAATCATGGGTCAAGATTGACGTTTTGCCTAGCAGTGGTCTAGGACGAGGATATTCTCTGGTCGGCTGCGGTTGTCATGGTGCTATATATCCATCTCAAGCGGCCCACAAACGCCGAATTTTGTCACCTCCGTAGAGCAAATTAGACTTGAGTATGCGCGGGGATCTGACATGCATCAAATCACTAGCATGGCATGATGTTGATCCCACCAAGGTTGCTTTCTGGTTGGACAAGTCTTTTACAGGATGCGACAAACAAAGATCTTTTCCGTTTAGGGATCATCTTACTGCTCGGCACTACCACCCACGGCCAGGTCGATTGAAGCGAAAAAAAGGGGGAAAAAATCATGAATCTCGGGTAATTCCATCCTCCATCCTTATCAATCCCAAGCCTTTGAGTCACTTTGCATCAACATGATTGCCTGCTCACCTCCCTGTCAGATTGTGCGGGGTAAATTGGCAGCAAGCTTGGCCACAACCAAGTCGCCAGGCACTGAGTAATAGGCAAGGACAACTAAGGGGAAGATACAAGCTGCATGTGACTATAACTCGGAGAATTACCTAGACTACTGAGGGGGGTTATAGGATAAAAGCCGAATATACCAAAGAGAACTGGGTAAATGTCGACATTGTTCATGTCCGGAGGGGTCCGGACTCCGGAAGCGATTAAACTGCACAACTTTTGGCTGGTGCCTTTGTAATCCTCCGTTTCTATTTCAGCCCACGCCTTGATTATTATATGCGTCTTTAAATATGTAAACAATAGAGAAAATCGTTTATTTTTCTACTGCTATTCATCATGAAATTATTGGAATACGTCATTTTTCGCCTAGCCTACCGAAATCAACCAATAACACACCATTCAAAAAAGGATTTCCACTGGTGAAACAGCTCAAATGAATATCTTCATTACATGCCATTCTGGCATCAGGCCCGGCGGCTAGCACGCTTCTTATTTATCCGACCACAAGTCATGTCATTCAAGAGATTTCCAACTTGTTAAAATAGTTTTGATTTTCGCCGTTGCAAAAGCAGACTCTACCACCGGGATATTAGGAAATTAATTTAAGTTTGCCCGGTCGATCGGTGCTTCATCAAGGGATTACGACCAAGCTTTTCCCGCAACTCAAACTGCAGCAAGCCTCTGCAGCCCCCGTTTCCGCGCATTCCACCCATCCCAATCGGTCAGAACAGCCTTTATCCTCTCTGACCCAGTCGAGGCCGCAACCTGGTCAAAATACTCCCGCGAGATCTCAAACGGCCGACCCGTCACGTTGGGAATGTATTTGCCAACCAGCTGGCTGGCCCGTACCCGTTCGGGCTTGATGGCCACCATTAGCGACTCTCGGAAAGCCAACCTCCGCGGCGCGATGTGACTGCTGTGGAACGGCACATCTATTCCTACCAACGGTATCGTCGCACGACCTCTCACCAACCGGATCGAGGTCTTGACGCCGTCCGTAGCACGGAGATCCAGCTCTGCGGCATGCCGCTCCACCAAACTGCATAGCTGCTCGGGGCTCGTTTTCCGTGTTGTCGCGTCGTCCAAAACCTGTTGCAGCACCTGCAGGGCCCGCAGCTCACCGGCGCAAACGTACTGCGCATCTTTGACGTTGAAGTTGACAATTTCCAGCAGCAAGCCCATGCGTTTGGCGATTTGCGCCACGAGCGCCTCCAGCAACGTTGGCGAGAGCTTCCCCTCCGTGCCGCTCAGCACAACCCGTCCAGGGTCGACGGCGACCATGGCGAAGGCGCTCCTGCCATCCGCGTCCCGCTCCACGGCCTTTTGCATCGTGGCTCCGCGCGCCATGATCATAGGCAGCAGGCTGGAGAGCGGCAGGCAGTCTGTGACGGCGGCCAGCGCACCGTATTCGCCCAAGGAGTGGCCTGCGAAACGACTACGGCTGGCGTCGACCACACCGGCCGCCCGCATGTCGTGCACCGCCGCCACCTCCATGACCGTGATGGCTAGTTGGGAGAATTGCGTGGTGAAGAGGAGGCCTCCCGGGGCCGAATGGGTGTAACTTGGTGTGGTGGCAGTAAGGCCAGGGAACATGGGCCGGCCTTCAGTCGTGGCGGCCATGTATTTTTGCCGTAAGGTTGCACCGCGCCTGCCGCCAAATGTCACTTTTATAGATTTTGGGTTGTGACGGACGATATAGAGCAGCGAAAGGCCGAGGTTTTCCTGCAGGTATGTATCTGCTTCGTCCCACACCGCCCTCGCCGCGGGAGAGGTTTCATAAAGGTCCATGCCCATGCCGACCTCCTGGCTCCCTTGGCCGGTAAAAAGCAGCACAGTAGGTGGCTGTGTGAGCGTCGCTGAACCCCGCATGACCACAGTACTTTGACTATCGTCATGAATACCGGCCCGCGCCTGTCGGCTAACCGAGATGTCGATAACCAAACACCCATTCAGCATAGCAACGTGCGCAAAGGTCACGTCGAGTACATCGCCCGGCTGGACCATATCCACAAAGCGAGCCTCGTAACGCAGTATCCTCTCCGGTCTCTGAGCCGCGACCGCTCGTTCCAGCACCTGCCGGACTGTGGCGCTGACGTACATGCCGTGGGTAATGGTGTCGGTGTTGCCGGCAAGAGCGGCAAAGATGCGTGACGTGTGGATGGGGTTCATGTCGCCGGACGCAAGCGAGTAGGGCAGGTTGGTGGATGGAACTTTGACTGCGGCCACGATTGGTGGGTAGAGGATCGGCTGTGGTAGTGAGATTGGCTGGTTGAGTTGCCGGCCGTAGGTCGCTAGATAGGCTTGCAGCGGACACTTGCCCAAGGAGTTGCGAGAAATCTGTGCCATGTGCACCAAGCCAGAGTCGGTGCGTAGCTGTAAATTACCGGTTGTTTTGACGTTTTTGTCTTTGATGTGGGTCTCCGTGTGAAACTCGACGGTTTGAGGATGAAGTGCCACGTCGGTGAGATGTGTGGTCATGAGGTTTTCCAGTGTGCTCTTGGCACCCGTTTCAGCTGCATTGGGAGTAACTAGATAATCTCGTACATTGACCCAAAAAAGGGCAACATCCGTCACGCTTTTGAGCACGATCTCGACCGGTGCATTTTCCGTGTGACGAAAGTGCGTCATGCCCGGGGCAGCAGCATCATCATCAGGCTGGCCCCTTATCAAGAATCTCGATCGAATCGTCATGATCAGTGCCCCATTGCTCGAGTTCAAATGGCAAAGCACATCAACCTCACAGCCTGTGACGGCGCCATCCGAACCACGCGCGGGCATGAGACGATTAACGCATGCCCTGGCGGTGACGACATGCCCAGCTCCCATCGGCCCATCGCCACCGTGGTCACCATAATCAGTCGCAAACTCAAAGCTGTTGCTGAGGTGCACAAGACGCAGCAAGTCGCCCTTTACAGGATCGGCAAGCAGGGCGGAGCAAATGGCACCCCACGAGACGACCATGGCAAAGTCCATACTGACCCTCTCGGTCTGGTGAGCCTTGGAGTATTCAACGGCCTGATGAAAGTCGCTCACCCGCGAGGCCGTAATGTGAACTGTTTCGGTGAACCAGCCAGACTCAAACGTGACGTTCGAGGTGAGCCACAGCTCCCGGTACAAGGCGTACAAGGCCTGGTTTCGTAAGTTGGGCGGCTCACGAATGAGGGAGTACGGGGTGTCCGGATGGTACGTCAGCTGCAATAGGAGCGGCACGGGGGTAGAGGGGGTGCAGAAGGTGAATAGTCTTATGTTGATGGTGGTGGAGGTGGTGGGCTTGATGATTTGGACAAGGGTGGACTCTTTGGTCTGAGTGGTCTCCGATATGCCGAGGATTGTAACAGTGGTGGAGTCGTTGGAAGTGAGTGTCTCTACACGTTCGGCCCATAGGGCTTCGGTGATTGTCCACATGGGATTTTCCACCAGCCTTGTTCCCCGGAGGATGTGCCGTGAGTGGAAGAGGGCATGACGCCAGGATTGTGTGTGGTCGGTGCCATTGGCGCAGATAGCAGCCCTTAACGACTCGCCATTTAGTGAGCCTCTCCTTTTATCGGCTCCACTGGGATCGTCCTCGTTACCCTCTCCCACCACTTCCCAGTCACCAACATCCATAGCCTCGTTAACTGACATGAAACTGTGGATATTCAGGTCGGGAATATATACAGCACTGGGAACGGCATCAGCGTCATCCTGGTATCGATCGCAGAGCAGTCGTTTCAGAACCCCATTTATAATCCCGTCAAGCACCTGCCCAACTGGCTCATCAACGACCTTGACACCACGAGTTGCCACGGGTCCATGCAGAATGAGCACCCGCCCGGCATCGCCATCGACCACAGCTTGCAGGTTCTCCGACTGCCAGAGCGAGTCTTTCTTGAACCACGTCTCAAATTTGGCATCAAGCGCCGGGATGAACGGAACGGGCTTCATGCCGGGCGTCGCGCAGAGCTGCTCAAAGAAATGCACGTCTTCAAGGTATAGCTGTGTGTCCAGGGCATCGGGAATGTCTGCCATAACACTGCCGACAGAAGCGGAGGGGTCCAGCCTACACTTCTCCTGCAACGCGGTCGCATCACAACCCTCCAAGGCTACTGCGTCGAGGAAGCGTTGCTGCGCCCTCACCAAGAAACCGCCCAGCAACTCAGCGTACGTCTCATCGATCCAGACTCTGCCGTTGACACTGCAAAGCTCGACGACACGCCAAGCAACTTCGGCGTAAGTCATGTCAAGCAACTCGCACGCCACTTGCCCGCCAGAGACCGTAGACCGACTGGCAAACCACGGCTTTTGAAAATCCCGGTTGAGCCGCGTCATCAGTCCATGCTTTCGCATCTCCTCCAACTCTGCAGCTCTTCTCGGCCCCTTGGGGATGCTGAAAAGCACCCTGTCGAGCTCGGCCCACAGCAGCGCGCCGCGGGTGGCGACGACGTGCATGGGCTCGCCCATTTCCGAGGTGATGCTGACAACACCCCCTGCACCTCCGGGGCCGTACGTGCCCTCCCACTCGTGGTCTGACAGACCGGGGCAGTCGACGATGGCCTGTTTCGCGGCCGCCGAGGTCCGCGCTTCGGTGCACGCCATAACCCGGCTGCCTAGAAGCACGCCGTCAAAGGGCATACGACTCGCCCGCCCGTGCCCATGGGATAAACTCCACGTCCCCGCAAGGTATGGATATATATCTTCGGCATCGGAAAACCCGGATCCCGCTATTAGGGTAACGTTACCGTATTGTCGAATCCGCGGATAGGCTTCCAATATTGGCTCGTGGAAATCCTCGAAGCTATGGTGGCCGCCACTTCGGCCGCCGGTCCACTGCAATATAATGGGAAAGTTTGGATGCGCGCGCGCAATAGCTAAAACCTGCTGTATCGCCGTTGCTGACCCCGGCTTGAGGGACAGATGCGAGATGCCAAGCGTGGTAATGTATTCGGCAGCCACTTGTATGGATGGTATACCGCCGCCGACAGTAAGTCCGACTATCGGGACGTGTTCGACATTGCGCAACCGCCGGATCAGCGGGATCTGCCAAGCGAGAGCCTTGGGGTTGGCGTAAATAACGTTCAACGTCAATCCTCTACCGGCGGGCAGCATTGTAACCATTTCCAATATGGCAGCACGTAGCGCACCGGGTGTGGTATATCCCCCACAGGCGAACTCGACATGGTACCCAGCGCGCATTACACTCGACACAAACTCCGGGTGCGTAGTCGTGGGCGTCATCCCCGCAACCATGACGGGCGGCAGTCCCAACAGCCTGCTCATCCTCGAATCCAGAGCCAACTTGTCTGCAGTGCGGATCAGCGCCAGCCCGAAAGCCTTGGGCCAGTCGACATTCCACTTTAGGCTCTCGTCGCGGCGGTCGTACAGCTCCACCAGGCTGCCCATCTCGGGCTGTTCGGGGATGCGAGGGTCATTGCGGCCGGCAATGATGACGCGCGCTCCAGTGCCTGAGAGTTTATCCATGATTAGACTGCCCACACCAGATGTGCCGCCCGGACCGAAATCGATTATATGCGTTGCGGATGGGAACGTGGCGGTGTGCCAGTCGACGGGGCGCGTGGTGATACCTTCCACTAGGTACGGGATCAAATTATCATGCTTGCACCCCTCGGCGACGTGTCCTCCGTCCAAGCCCTGATTAACCGGAACACGCAAGGCCGTGCTGTCCAGTCGGACCCCGGCGGCTTGTAAATCGGCAAGGATAAGCGGGGTCGCGCCAGCCAGCATCGGGCTGTGGCAGGGGATGGAAATTGGCAGGAAGCGAAGCCGGGGCGTCATCTTGCGCTGAGAACTGGGCACACGTTCCTGCGGGTCGGTCGGTTTTCCGCCACCGAGCGCGTCCACCAGAGCAGCTAGCGTCCGCTCCGGACCGCTGACCACAAAGGTGTCGTCCCTGTTGGCGAGAGACACTGCCATTTGCACGTCGGCGGCGAGATGGGCATTTATAGCGTCAATGACGGTGACCAGGTCCGCGCGGCGAATGGCAGTGACGCTCAGCATAGGCGACGGCCTGCCCAGCCCTGCCGCCTCCAGAGCGACCTCCTTTTCCGTGGCCAGTGGGGTTTGCCGAAAAACCTGTTGGCTCCGCGCGCCGATGTAAAGCAGTACGGTAGTGGCAGTCAGGGCGACATGTTCGAAGCTTTCCCACGTGGTGACCGTAGCCATAGAGGCAGCCACTACGGCGCCCTGCGAGTGACCGGCAAACCCGGAGAAGGCGGTCGTGAATTCGGCGGGATTGCCGCCCAGGCTGGCCACCAACGCTCCGACATAACAGAACTGCAATAATCCTATCAGCGGGAAACTGACGGGTGCGCGGATAAGGTATTCGACGTCGGGCGTGTGTTCCGCATCCTCCAACCATCGTGATACATTTAGACCCTGTGGGAATTGATCTGCGATGGATGGTTCGGCCGCCAGGGACGCAAGGTGACTACTACATGTTTGGATTATCCCCGCGAGCAGATTGGGATACGTTTTCCTCAACGTGCGCAGCTCTTCAAAATACTCCCTGGTATTGCCCTGCCCGCCAAATAACCCGTATATATTCGCGATGCCGGCCCTTTGCGCTCGTAACAGCGCGGTGGTGCAGCTCCGGCGATCAATGCCGATGGCTTCCTGGGCTTCATAAAATTTGCTGATAAGGCGCTGTCGACAGGTTGTGCTTGCTGTTTTGGCAGCTGCATAGACATGTATGTCATTGTCGGCGAGGATTTTATGCTCCAGATGGCGCCACAAGATGTTGACGAAGGCGTTGCAGCTCTTTGATCTTACTGACTGGGTAGAAACATAGGTGACAAACTCGATCAGCAGCTCAGCCGGTGTCCCTCGTGGTGTCGCGTTTGTGTCAGAAAGGAAACCTTGCTTGCATCGGGAAGCAAACCGTGCAAGCGCATGCCGAATTGGAATCTCTAGAGAGATTGTGTGAGAATCAAGGGAAAAAGTAGCTCTGGCTTTTTGAGATGAGCATTCTTCTTTGGATTGAATGAACATGGTGATGGAAAACATTAAATTTACGGAGTAAAGTGATGTTTTTCTTACGACGATGTGTACATCTACGGTCTACCCAAGGCGCTGGTGTTAAAGATAAAGTAACGTTGCGTACCCCACTTCGGGCACCCCCAACTTCTGGCAGCCCAAATATTTAACAACAAAATTCCGC
>JAVHJQ010001353.1:0-17501 GCA_031306095.1 Pyricularia sp. CD86 | reverse complement strand
GAGGTATACAATCCCTATGTCTGCGTGAACCACACCTCGGAACACATCGAGGGCAGACTCGTCCTTATATATTTGTGTTTTCACCGTGAATTGCTGTACATGCATGAGAAAACACTAAATTTCAAAGTTTCAAAACACCAATTATTATATCGTGCAGTTGTTCCCCAGCCACCTGTTTAAAAGAGACTGTGATGGTTCGACAGCTTAGGCAAAAATCAGAACAAACAGAGCACTTTGACATACTTCATCCATACCACTATGTCATTATATTAGCAGCTATACATATATAAATACCGAACCGTGTAGTTTCTAGATAGTCCAGAATTAGCAAAGCACGACATGTATTAGATCTTGATATCATCAGACAGCCGAATGTCACGGCTGCTGGCCCCGACATGGACCGAATAGCTACCCTCCTGCACGGCCCACTTCTGTGCAACCACGTCCCAGATGCTAAAGTCACGCCTGGTCAGCTCGAACCTCACGGGCGTCGAGGCTCCCGGCGACAGCGCAACCTTCTCAAACCCGCGGAGTTGCTTGGGTGGGCTGTTGGGGATGCCAAGGTAGAGCTGGGCGACCTCGGCGCCGTCTGCGGAGCCGCTGTTCTTGACCGTGGCGTGAACGGTTGCGACGTGGTCCCAGATGCTACCCGCACCCACGCCGGCGGTCAGGTTCTGTGAGGTCTCAACCGAGAGGTCGGAGAACTCAAACGTTGTGTAGCCGAGCCCGAAGCCGAACTCGAACCGAGGGGTGACGTTGCGGGCGTCGAAGTCGCGGTAGTCAACGTAGACCCCCTCGTTGAAGTCGCATTGAGGATCCTTGTCATCTTGAGCGCGGTCATGGGCACAGGAGCGGTAGACATGCCCGTAATCGCTCTCGTTGTGCGGTATTGAGTAGGGGAGCTTGCCGGAAAAGTACTCCTCGCCGTACAGTAGCTTGACCAGGGCGGCGCCACTGTCCTGACCTGGCAGGTGTGCCATAACCAGGGCCGTCACATTGGGGTGATCAACCCACTGGTCAACAAGTCGAACGCCGGCGTTGTGTATGACGACGATGGTGTTTTCGCATTTTGAGGCAACGTTGAGCACAAGCCCGTCGCTAAAATCGTCGTGAAGCCCATCACGGTCCCAGCCCTCGGTGGCGATCGCATTAATAAATACAAGGCAAGCATCTGAGCCCGAGTTGACGTCTGGATTCCCACTATCCAGGTCCCAGTTCACCCAGGTGTCATCATCGGCTGCTCTGTGCTGGATGGCACTCAGGGGCTGGTGAGAATAGACGGGTTAACTTATTGCGCACTAATTCAAAATCAAGACATTTAACAAATGGGGTAGTACCTACGTCACTGATGTAAGGAGGTCCGTTGGCACCCGCACGGCCTCCACTAATGATGGTACCACCTTTGGCGGCCTGATCAAAGTGCTGCTCCGTGCCCAAGACAGCCTGGGCCATCTCTGGAGATGAATAATAGCCGAGGGTGAACAGTATATCTGTGTTTTTGGTACGTGGAACTGTAGCGTCGTACCCGTACACAGAAAGCATCTTTGGCTTCTTCAGAGGCAGGGTGTTCCTCTCATTCTTGAGGAGGACGTGGCCAGCGACGGCACCATCCATGATGATCGGCTTACTCGCCGGCACACGGGCCTCGACGGGAGTGTGAGGCTCGGTAAGGTTGTACATGCCAACACCGGGCTTGGGGAATTTGTCGCCGTCCTGGCCCACAAAGTACCAAGCAGCAACAATCCTGGTAGCCATGTCAACAAGTCTCTCCCTGCTAGTTGTGCCGTTGTTGACAGCAGCAGTCAGGTTCGTGCCCCAGTTACCACGGGGCATAACCATGTCCAGACCTGCCTCGGCGCTATCCACTGTATGCACAGCATTCCAGTCCAGCATTATAAAGCCTTGGAACTCCAGCTCGCCCTTGAGCAGACCGTTCATCAGCTTGCTGTTCATGCAGGCGTAGGTATTGTTGACGCGTTGGTATGAGCACATGGCGGAGGCGGCTCCAGCTTTAACGCTATCCATGAATGGCCTATGTTGTCGGTCAAGTAAAGAAAAGTGAGCAATTCTGCAATGCAGAGGCCGGGATGGGGGACAAAAAAGAACAGCTCAACCTACCACATGTAGAGCTCATGTATCGTCTTGTCGTCTATGTTGGATGAGATAGCTTCAACGCCAAAGTAGGGTCGGCGATACAGCTCCTGTTCGTTGCCGATGAAGTGTTTGGTAGTTGCAATGACGCCAGCTTCTTGATGACCAACAATGCTCTCGGCGTTTAGGATTCCAGAGAGGTAGGGGTCGACTGTAAAGCCCTCCCAGTTGCGGCCGGCTACTGGGACTCTACCCAGGGCACCTGCGTTAGGGCCTAGCAGGACGTTTACTGAAAGGGTGAGGAGATGAGTAAGTATAGTGATGAATTGGCTATGATGAATTACCCGGCCGAAACAAAGCTCTTGCTCTTTTTACTCACCTCCCTTAGCCTTGAATTCCTTGCCCATGTACAGACCACGCTCGTAGGTCAGGTTCTTGTCCCAACTAGCGCCAACATGGAGCCCGGACGGGTAGGCACTGACAAGGTCCGTAGCCCGAACGCCATTCCCTGCGTCGTGCAAACAGAGACCCGGCCAGCCCAGCCGAGGCACGGTGCCTGTGTTGCCAGCGCAGACGTTTTCCGTTATGGCAAAGCCGCCGGTGATATTGACCATCTCCTCGAGCGTCATCTGGGAGACTAGGTCTTTGGCACTTGCATAGGCGGCAGCCCAGACACCAGCACCCTTCATCGGAGCTTTTGAGGGGGGGAAACCAGTAAGTGTCATGAATGCCACCAACACACTGTTGTAAGTTGCTTGGTTTTTATCGAGGTCATTAGAGACCGAGATCTATGTGGAGGACTCACGTGAGGGGTGAACCGGAGGGGAAATGGCGCGCTCGGCTGCATCGACATGAGCGATCAGCAGAAGTGCGACAAGGCTCAGGCCCGACGACGTTGGAAATGACCACCGCATTCTGGGCAGCCGCAGCTTCTCTGTTTTGTGTGAGTAAACAAAAGGGACGCTGACCTAGCAAGCAACAGAAAGTTCAGAGTCCGGGGAGGGGAACACACCTTGCTGCTCTTTATAGCAGCGCGTCGAACCCTTCACCACCAATTCGGGTTTGTGATACACCGGGCCGGGATCGGGGAATAGGTGAACAGAGGTAATATGGAGGTAGGTTATTTGGAGCGCATTCAGGTAGGTACCTTCAATTCCTATGCCGCCTCCTTGTAAGCCCGGTAAACGGCAGGTACTTTACCTTCTACCAGTAGTATCGTTGGGCTTTTACAGCCTGTGGGACGGATGCGACTCCGGAATCAGGTCCCGGAGTTCCACATGGTGGAGCTCTAGATGTGCTAGCAGGAACTTGCCCCTGGTCTACTCTTCGCTGTGACTGCCACAAAAATGCGAATGAATGTACCTAAGAATTTGCCTAATGACAGTCCGCTCCAATAAGCCCCGAGTCCAAGCCCTGGTACCTGGGGAAGTTTTTTTTTCTGACATTTTGCTGGTGCGACGCGGTCGGATGACGTCACAAAAGTCGAGTGAGTGAGTACCAACCAGTATTCCATTCCATATCGCGCACAATCAACTGTCGTGATTACTGTAAAGTAAAGAAGCATAATTATCTTACTTGATCAAAGTTTCAAGCAGTCCAGTAGCTGCAAAGTACCGCCCACGTGGTTTGAAAATTGTCGTAATTGACTTTCACCAGGTATTCCCACACTGGATCAGCGGTGAGCTCGTCACGACGGGACCTGTGGGTAGCATCACCTCTAAAAGCAAGTAGCAACCTAACCTACATATATTGCGGCAGGTCAGGTGAGGAGCAAACAAAGGTAAAATACTGCTCCACCCCGTTGATCATAGTCGACCAAGTCCCCTGTTAAAGTGGGAAAATGTAACAATAGTACCACGTTCTATTCGTACTCATCTTCCGACGATGTCCCGAAGATGCATGGATTCTTGGGGAACCCTTCCACGTCTCCAAGCTTCTCCGCATGATCCTATAGAATAAACGTCTCATCACCTTTATTTTCGGTGTGCGGTAATGATCCTACCTGCTTTTCTTTTTGTAGCGGGGTCAAAACAAATCGCGCATACCACCATCGGACCTGGCTAACGTTCAAATAGCTTGGGGTAGCGGCATCGACCGGTAAGTCTTCCGAAAGTGATGACTACTGTAGCTTATCTAATCAGTATATACAACCAGGTGTGTACTATATCTGTCTAGAAGTGGTTTTGGTCTTGTAACATTTGTAGTTCTGCTTGAAAAGGCTCATGCTAAGTTTGTGATGATAACACACATAAGATATATACTGAAGGGTCGAAACAAACTCAAGATAGCGGTCTTCTTGAAGAGCAATCATCCTATGTGAGAGTTCTGGGTGTCAAGCAATTACTGATACTCAGAAGTAAACATAAGGGGATGTGAATGAAATCCAGAAACTGCGTCAAAGATATGTATTGCACAGCGAAAGATGACAAACACGCGGAGAGCTTCAAACTTTTTTTGATACAAGCCATTGTCTCTAATACTACCCTGCTCATGTTCAGTGCTATAGATGCTGAGTATCCTGCCTTTTCAAGACATTGCAGGCCACAGCTTGAAGAAAACCCCCCAATATGAAATTACAGCGTGAGACTCGGTACATTAACCATAAAATAGGTAGATTTGGACAAACAGCATGTGCGCATATAGCTATGTCAGGAGGGAGGTTAAAAAGTAGGTGAGTCGGTAGGTGAGTGGGTAGGCGAGTAGGTAGGAAGGTACCAGGGCGGGATGAATCTTAGCGTCTCTGGCTGTGTTAATACTGGTTCGGACTTCAAATTGACTGCTGACCACTCCTAATAAAAAACCATCATATTGCATCAGTTTCCACAGCACGCCCTTAGCAAATGCGAGAACCTGTTTGGCTGGCGAGCAGTATACGCCTGGGGCAGGTTGAAAAGGGGCTGTGGGCTAAAACGGAAGTGAGCCCAAAGTGAGCCCAAAGTGAGATCAACCTGAGGGCACCACGCTTTGGCGTGTCCCTCGCGAAAACATGACAGTCAGTGAGGACCGGAATTCCTCGCCCTTCTTTGTTCAACTTGATACTGGACTCTTCCCTGGCCGACTTCAGTGTGACAAGTGCAGCAGACAAAATTCTCACTCTCACAAAAGGGAGCCATCTTGTGCACCACTCATCTCGACTTTCCGGTGAGTTGTGTGACCTCTCGTCCCGCCAGATCTATCATCACCGTCTTCTCGCATCTCAAGCTGACGTTTCTTTTCCCTGGCCGACCTCTTAGGCCAACTAAGCCACATCAGCTCAGAATCCCAAGAGCTCGTACCTGTAAATCAAAACAATGAGGCAGTTGAAGTTCATCTCAGCCCTCGCTGCCGTCGCAAGCTGCTACAAGACGCATCTGGATACAACCCCACGGCTTCATTCCCGAGCAGTCGATTCGAAAACTTCAACAGAGACGGCTGCTTCATTTACCATTGATATTGTAACCAATACCATGACGCAGTTGGATCCGTGGCCCACCAACCTGGAACCTCTCGGATCGCCCTTGGACGTCATCACCGTGACCATCACTCCAACCGACGCCACCACAACCATCACCGCCTCCCCCACTCCCGTGGTAGACAACAACGATACCGCCCTGATCAGCGCCCAGAATGAGTACATCGCCAGGCACCATGACGATGGCTGGAAGATCGCCGTCATCGTCGTCTGCACCGTCGGCGTCTTCATCATGCTCACACTCTTCATCGTCGCGACGAGGAACCATTACAGATCTGGCAGAAACGGAAGTAACAGCGGCGACGAGGAGGGCAATAGGACCACATTCTCCTTTGGCGGTCGCCGCAGCAACAAGAACGGAGATGATTCCACCCACCGGGCCCCGACGCCGTTCCAGCGCCGCCGCCACCCCGAACAGGTCGCAGAGGAC
This sequence comes from Pyricularia sp. CD86, assembly GCA_031306095.1. Taxonomy (NCBI): domain Eukaryota; kingdom Fungi; phylum Ascomycota; class Sordariomycetes; order Magnaporthales; family Pyriculariaceae; genus Pyricularia; species Pyricularia sp. CD86. The sequence goes on along the minus strand of JAVHJQ010001353.1, from coordinate 11,529 downwards.
CACAAGGGCTGGGAGCTCAAGAACCTCTGGTCCGCAAAGAGCATCACCAATCCCAGCTCGGGCGTCATTCTCGACCTGCCTCCCCTGAAGGCGCGGCGCACCCGCGGCACCACCGTCCTGTCCGACACCGACACCGACACCATTTCCCCGCTCAACCCCAAGCAGCAGCAGCATCGCGGTACCCAAGCCTCGACCACCGCCTCGACCGACGCGACGGTCGTGCCCTCAGGCACGCAGACCACCATCGTGGCGGCCTCCGAGGACGAGGACGACAGCGGTACGTTCCGCGGCGCGAGCAGCAGCCCTGCGTCGGCGACCAAGCCGACGGGGATGTCGACGCTGGCCCATGACAACTTCAAGGACTTTGTGTTCCGGGGCGCGACGACGACTGCCGCGGACGCGGCCGAGGACACCAAGCAACAAAATGACGCCTCCCTCCTGGGCAACGAGAGCCTGTACAATGAGCAGGGCTTCTACGTCTCGCCGCGCAACCCGCGCACCCAGCCCGCGCCATCGTACCAGCCGCGCAACCCGGCACGCGTCTCCTCCAGCAGCGGCGGCGTCAAGCGGCCCGGCGCGGGTGCTGGAGATTTCGTCTTCTCCAACGACGAGCCGGAGCAGATCCAGGAGCCGCCGGCCGCCAAGAGAGCTCGACGGTCAAACGAGGAGCATGCCCGGAGCAGTACCGATCTGCCGCGGCCCCGAAGCCAAAGGAATTCGACGCAGCGGCAGCAACAAGCCGGCAGCAAGAACAGCATTGACGTCGATCGAGCCAGCCGCGCCTCGGCTGGACAATCAGTGCGGTCCCAGCCGTCGCGCGCCCCGACTCCCTGCCCCGGCTGCCTTGTTCCTGACCGCATGGCTCCCCAGAGGCTTTCAGATGAGCATGCCGCTCTTGTTGCGTCGAGTTCACGCCCGGCTACTGCGACTGGGCTGCATGTAGCTCAGGCTGAGGCTCCCAGGCCTGCGCGTCATCGTATGACGCTTGACTGATGGGTCATGAAAGGACGCCCATCAATATCACTAAGACCGGTCAAGACAACGTCCAAAAATGGCAGTGTCTGCAGAATGAATTCGTTACCGTAAGAGAACGGGGGAATCAGATCTATTCTTCATGAGCCACGCCTCCTTAGTTGGCATTGCCTGTGACGCTGTAGAAGATTTATTTTGTCGAGGAGCCTCAAGGGTTGGAGACGATTATCAAACAGGCTAATCTTTTCCCCTCTTTTTCTTATTTTGCTGCTCATGGGATTTTGTTTGGTATTTCTGGTCTTTTTTGCCATTTCTCTGCGCAAGTAAAGTGACTAATAGTACCTGTTGTGGTCATTTCGGTAATGGTTAATTTGAGTTGAGTACAGTTACTTGTGTACATCGTCAGTTGATGGCAAGTTAGTTGCTGCGAAGAAAAGAAAATGGGGGCGACGGACAATGAAAGCTTAATATCTAGAAGAACGCTTGCTATATACCACCATGGCCCTGAAAACAGTCCAAATCGACTGTTCTGATATCACAACTCTAGTCTGTCTACATTTCATGCCCATATTGTTATTAATGTGCTCTTGATGCAGAATCACAGCTCGTCCACAATGTGTGTATTCTCTGGTTCCACCGCCAGTGTCCGACTCTTGGGGTTCTTTGCCGCCTGTTCGCTGGCAGCATCGCCGGACACTGGTAAGCCCTTGCGCTTGCGGTCTACTGCCGCAATCTCGGCATCGTATACGTTCCATTCGGGCACCTGCCTCCGTGCTCTGTCGAGTTTTGGTTCCTTGGCTGTATGTAGAGTTAGCACATATCCATATATAAAAAGAACTCATCTCCCAATCATGACACTTACTCATCGGGTTATTGCAGAGGTCAATGGTCTTGGCCATAGGTTGAGTGTCATCGCTGCACCAAGTTTCACACCACAACCACTCCTGCGGAAGACTGAAGATGGGAATCGAGAACTGCATGTGGTTTGGTAGATCCTGATCGAGGTTCGAAAGGGAGTTTGGATCCGCTGACAGAGTGTGGTAAGTTTGGCGCAGACGGTCACCAGCAGCCAGTTCACGGAATCGCCGCAAATCAACCACATACAGTGCTGAGATGTGGTACGGTAGACCCTTCAAGTACCGCTCCCAATAGCCCTGTTTCCAAAATCTGAAGCCCTCCATCTCGGTCCGCGAGTCACACATGGGCGTGAAGCCGTATGGAGCGCCCTGGAGGTCGAGCTGTACGAGGTCATACATATCAGTTCGTACGATCTGATCGGCATCCACAAAGATGACCTTGTCCAACGTCAGTGGGAAGAGAACGTCCAAGAAAAGGATCTTGTAGCCCCAAATCTCGCGCTGCTTCTCTTTTTGCTGTCGAAGCCAGTGTGGCCACTTGTACGTAACCATCTCATATTTAAACCCATACTCGGCTGCCAGGTGGGGAATAAAGTCTTTGAAAGACGGTGAGAGGAACTGCTCGATGAACCAAAACTTGACTGTGTGGTTCGTATGGCGCATTACGCTGACCATCATGATATTCAGCATGCGTTCGTACAAGTGACCACTTGCAACCGAAAAAATATTGATCTCAGCGTGTTGCAGTTCGGAAGGCGATTTTCCCTTGGCCTTGCCTTTGGCACTGCCCAGAATGCTCTCGGCAAATTTGAGTCCCTTGTTAACAAAGTCCATTGCACCACCGGCATTGCCGGACGATGTCGTGGCACTCTCTTCCAGTACGTCCAAACCCTCTTTGCCCGGGTTCCGCCGAAGCCGTGGGTAAAGTGTCGTACCCAAGAAGTCCAAAAGTGCGACCTCAGTAGTCTCATCGCCGGGAACAGGCGAGAACCCATGGGCGCCAATGCTCTCGATATAGAAGATATCTGAGCTGCGGCCTTTCTCGAGGGTGATGTCGTAAATGCCAGGATTCGCTTTGAACTGAAGATATCCCAAGTTTGCCATGATGATGGTGTCCGCAACTCGTGGGTCAGATTCCGTCCCAAGGACAAGCTGCACGCCTCTAGGAGTGCCTGAATCAGGGCTCCTCGCGTGTCCCTCGATCAAGATGTTTTCCAACTCATAGATGGCGGTGACATCAGATGTTACAGAGCTCAGCTTGATGTTGTCGAGATCATGGACAGAGACCTTGGGGGCGACCAGCCACGCTGGTGGGACGTCCATACCCAGGTTTAGCAGGGCTTCTGACGGTAACCCTTTGAAAGAAGCAGAGGGCACCTTGAGCTTGCCTGCTTCGTCAAATACCGGAGCAGAGTCCATGACGAAGCGATAAAATCTCTTAACCGGGAGTTCTTCCAGACGATCCATTGGGTTCATGATGACCTTCAAGTGCACACCCTCAAGCTCAGACAAGACTTTGAGTAGAGGCGTCCATTTCTGCCCAAGTTCGCTTGCGGGGTCAATAACAGCAGTGAAGAAAATCGAAGCCTTGGATCGATCGCCGACTTCAAAGCCTGAGTGTGTCGAGTTCCATAACTTGAAGGATGATATCCTAAGAGTTGGAGGGTTCTCAAACGCTCCGTCTGGCAGATCAGAGATGGTAGACAAAGCGGTTATTGAAGTCAATTTAGCCGCCGCCACTGGATCTGATAGCTTATCCCCTAGTCCGAGTTCCTCAAGTGCCTTGTATACTGGTGTAATCCTGGAGTTTTGTTCGAATTCAAGGAAGGTCTGGAAGTCAGAGTCGCCGAACTCTGAAGCTGATTCGATAGGCCCAATAACGCGTCCATTCAGCATCAAAACGGAAGTGCCTGGTCCAAAAGTCGCTGTTCTCTGGAACCTCTGCAGAGCTTGGGCATGCTCAAGTCCAATGTTGGTTTGGGGTGCATGTCGGATCTCGTCTAGGATTGCAACAAGACCTTCGTCAGACTCGACCGCAAGGAGACGATCACTCTGTTCTTTGAGATTGCTGTTAATATCATGAGATGTCTTCTGCGCCGCGTTGTGCACGATCTCGAGTTGAACGCCGGGGTTGCTCCTGCGGAATCTAAGGGCTGACAGGAGGAGCTCACGCCCATCCTTGCTGTCCAGGTCAACAAAGACCGTCAAGAGAGCCCACGCCTCCTTGTCAGAACCCGGACTGGATTCGATAACCGTGGTTTTGCTGAATAGATCATTGTGACGGGTGTAAACCTTGTTTACGTCGAGGATTGTCAGGCTGTTGTCGTTTTCTGGGAAGATGTAATGGTTACGACGACTGGAAGCCCCCGCAAGGAAAAGATCATCTACATTTGTTCCGTCGTTAATGGTACCATAGTAGATGCCTTCTTGTAGCGACCGCAGGTCACCGGAGATTCGGCCGCTCATCATCCCCATCCATCTGTTCTCCGAGTCCCTAGGAAAGACAAAACCGTTGACAAAAAGAGGTGGTACCACAGAGTTGGCACCAAGCCTAGATGACCACCGTTTCGCAAGAGTCACTTGATTAGTGTAAGCCTCAGATGCCAAAACTTCCTTGAGCGACAAGGCCGTCAACTCGGATCGCACTGTCCGGTCTTTGATAGCCGTATCGAACGCTTGCTGGTTGGCACCCGTTGTGCTTCCGTCAAGGCATGATTCGAGATAAGCCATGAGGGATGACAACCCATACGTTTCCAACAAGTGGTAGACGACTTTGGCCTGGTCTTCTGCCTCAGTAGTAGATGTGAGGGGGGCCAAACCAAAGCGGATCGGGACACGTTGTTTGACGAAACCGATTAGTTGATTGGTCGTTAATACCAGGTCAGATGCCTTTGAGAAATCCACAGGAAGGACGATGTTGAAAATGTTTCTACGAATAGGAGGGAGTTGACCCGGCATTCCACCGGACAATAAAGTCATTATGTGTGGACTGTAGTTCTCGTATCGCTTGTCCTTTTCGAGATTGTTGAGCCAGATGATAACTCTGCCGTCCTCTTTCTCATCTCGCCAGTCAAAGCGAGCTGGCTCATCGTTGGATTTTGACGACGCAACATGTGAATGAGACAAGAGATCAACAGCTTCTTCGCCAGACAGACCCAAATCCCGAACCTCGTTGATTAGCTGGCGCTCCCTTCGTAGAACGTCGACCAGGCCAAATGACTGAATCTGCCGCTCAATCAGTTGAACACCGTTCATCCACAATATGTTGGACCCGGATGGTATTTGCAGAAGCATGTGGTTGGCATTTTGTTCTGTGCGGAATTCCGCAGATACATTGTGAGCCGAAACAGATGCCGAATATTTCGGAAAGTCCTGTGTAAGCTTCAAGAGTGTCTCAAACGGCTTTTCGCCTCGGAGGATGAAATCCGCTGCCTTCAGTCCTAGCTCCTCGAGTTCAGAAGCTGATAGCGGCTTCAGGTCTGCCACCTCCTCATCGCCGTTGAGGACAATCTCAGAAGAGCCACCGGCCAGCGGCTTCTGGACAGGATCATCCTGGACTGTCTTCTGGTTTTCTCTGTCATCAATGACAATGTAGTCGGTTCTTTTTAATGCCAACTCGACACCATACCCGCTGAGATATAGAGGCTCCTTCGCAGAAGTGGTGACGCTCCTGTGCCGCAGTCTATACGATGGGCCTCCGTTCCGCGCTGCCGTTGCCAGTGTATTGTGGAAAGCGCCAAAGCTTGGGGATGTGATATCCGCATAAAGAACTACCCCTTCCGAACTGTCTCCTAGCTCTTGGTCAAAAGGTATATCTTTTGACAGCGCATCCCCTTCAATGCTGGCCACTCCTTTCGTCTCGTCGACAGAGCAGAATATCTCTCCTGATTTCAATATCCATTCCGGGCAATTATCAGCCTTGCCCTGGAGCTTGGGTTCAACCGCAGTTCTGTAGTGTTGGTAGTGGGCCTCAATCCGGGGTGCAGCTGAGCGCATGGACAGCGCCAGCTTGAAAGTAGACAACGCATCAGGGCTTGTGATATGCCCATCTTCTTGCAATACTTGGAGGAACTTCTCGTACAGCTCCCGGTCAGTGGTGGCCTTGGCGAAGTGACCGCTTGCAATGCGATCTAGAAGTGGAAAATAGGCATCGTCGTTTTCTTGTGCTGCAGTCTCACTGCATTGCCGTTTAGTTAGTACCGATACTAGGCTTGGAATAACCTTAAGCTGCAGCCAGTTTATGTTCGTTCTTACAGAAGCTCTAGCAGATACGGAGGAGATGGGAAGGCCGCCTGCATAGACACCTCGACCGACGGAGCTCCAGATGCAAGTGGGAGAAGCGCAGTCAACAGGGAAACCCGAAGGCCCCATGGGAGTCGTGATAGTTGTATCATGTTGAGTGATCCTCTTCTATTCGTCCGCCAGCGGAACCAACCCAATTGACGAGGCTTTGTAGAGTAACGATTTGGCACCTCGTAGTCGAGGGGTGACAGGACCTCAAGGTAGACGTCCGTCTGGTTGAGGCTGGGGGGTGGTGTACTCCACACAAGTTCAGGGATCAGGAGGCACCTAGCTTTTCCGGAGCGGTGGCTGCCAGACGCGCTAGGTCTACAGGAACGAGGGCATCCGATCGGTCAAGGTACAATTTCTTTCTAAGCGACGGTTACTTCTTGATCAATCCGGCTTTGATACAAACCTGTTTGGTCAATTGTCAATTGTCAATTGTGAAAAGAATACGTATGTATGTGCATGATGATTGACCAACCCTACCGCTGCTGGCCCCCCTGCAGGGAACACCTTCCTTGTAGCTCCAAGTGCATCTGGACAGTTGGCCGGATCTCGAATTCGTAGCCAATGAGAATTCAACGTGGCTGAAGCTCTCTAAATCCTGGTGGGTAAAGGGGCCTGAGGCTGAGCCGTGGGGTCGACAAATGGTGGGGTTGGACTGGATTCCCCTGTCCCGGGCGGGAAAAACCATAGAGCGAGTGTCGGTCATGGTGGTTCCCACACTTTGGCTCCGGCCACGCTTCCACTGTAGCAAATCGGCAGCGACTTGACTTACTTGGGATGCTGTGAGAAGAGCTCGCGCAAGGTGGCCTAACACCCAATTCCCTACAAGCAGCTCAACTTAACCGCTGCACCACCACAACAACCAGACCGTTTCCATATATTGCAAATCAATAACAGCTTTTTTGCGAGTTTTACAGTCTCTGGCGCAGGCGATTTGTTTCACACTCTGAGAGCCAGAAGCTCAGGCTTCATCCCACTTTCAAGATGCAGGCGTCGTCGGGCATGCTCACCAAGGTACGAAGTGATGCACCACTGGCTCTTTGCTTGAGCTGCCCCATGTGCTTTACTGACTGATTGCTCGTTTATCTTTGCAGTTCGAGTCCAAGTCTTCTCGCGCAAAGGGCATTGCCTTCCACCCAAAAAGGTCCGTATACAACAGCTAGCTGGCAGCTCCCCGCCCATAGCTTGGCTGGCTGATACAACCGGCTGACACCTCCCTTCGACGTTCCCAGGCCATGGATTCTTGTTTCTCTTCACTCCTCGACGATTCAGTTATGGGACTATCGCATGGGCACATTGATTGACCGTTTCGAGGAACACGACGGTCCTGTTCGCGCCATTGACTTCCACAAGACGCAACCCCTCTTCGTCTCGGGCGGTGACGACTATAAGATCAAAGTATGGTCTTACCAGACGCGCCGATGCCTCTTCACTCTGAATGGTCACTTGGACTATGTCCGCACAGTCTTCTTCCACCACGAGCTGCCTTGGATCGTGTCGGCATCAGACGACCAAACGATTCGGATATGGAACTGGCAGAACCGGTCTTTGAGTGAGATAGACCACCCTTTCGGGATAGGAGAAAGTTGAGCTTTGGAGTGTTGCTAACCATTAGTACAGTTTGTACGATGACGGGCCATAACCACTATGCCATGTGTGCGCAATTCCACCCCAAGGAGGACCTCGTCGTGTCTGCTTCGCTGGATCAGTCTGTCCGGGTATGGGACATCTCTGGCTTGCGCAAGAAGCACTCTGCGCCTACATCCTCACTTTCCTTTGAAGACCAGATGGCGCGAAACAATGCGAATCAAACCGACATGTTTGGCAACACCGACGCCGTTGTCAAGTTCGTCCTTGAGGGCCACGACCGCGGAGTGAACTGGGTCGCATTCCATCCAACGATGCCCCTGATAGTCTCAGCTGGTGATGATCGGCTAGTGAAACTTTGGCGCATGAGTGAGACCAAGGCTTGGGAGGTCGATACCTGCCGAGGTCACTTCCAGAATGCTTCTGGATGTTTATTCCACCCGCACCAAGATCTCATCCTGTCGGTAGGCGAGGATAAGACGATACGGGTTTGGGATCTCAACAAGAGGACAGGGGTTCAGTCGTTCAAGCGGGAGAATGATAGGTTCTGGGTTATTGCAGCTCACCCAGAGATTAACTTGTTTGCCGCCGGTCATGATAATGGAGTCATGGTTTTCAAACTGGAGCGCGAACGTCCTGCGTCCGCGGTCAACCAAAACGTCCTTTTCTACATCAACAAGGAGAAGCACGTGCGTTCATATGACTTCCAAAAGAATATTGAGAGCCCAACTCTTCTATCGCTGAAGAAGGTCGGCCCTGCTTGGGTTCCTCCCCGCACTCTCTCCTACAACCCGGCAGAGAGATCTGTGCTGGTTACGTCGTCTGCTGATAACGGCACCTACGAGCTGATCAGCCTTCCGAGGGAAGGATCTGGCGCGATAGAGCCTACCGAATCCAAACGCGGCCAGGGCAACTCTGCTATATTCGTCGCCCGCAACCGATTCGCTGTTCTCAATGTCGCTTCCCAAACCATCGACATCAAGGACCTCTCGAACAATACGACACGATCATTCAAGCCTCCACACGGCACTACAGATATCTACTTTGGCGGTCCAGGAAACTTGCTCATCATCACCCCTACTGCCGTCCATCTTTATGAGATCCAGCAAAAGAAGACTATTGCAGAGCTTGCCGTCAATGGGGTGAAGTACGTTGTGTGGTCCAATGATGGCCTCTACGCCGCACTTCTCAGCAAGCACAACGTGACCATTGTCACCAAGAACCTTGAACAGGTCAGCACGCTCCACGAGACGATCCGTATCAAGAGCGCAACGTGGGACGATGCTGGCGTCCTCCTCTACTCGACCCTTAACCACGTCAAATACACTCTTCTCAATGGCGACAACGGCATCGTGCGGACGCTGGATCAAACGGTTTACCTTGTTCGGGTTAAGGGCAGGAATGCCCACTGCCTCGACAGGAATGCAAAGCCTAAGATTCTTCTGATTGACCCTACCGAGTACCGGTTTAAGCTGTCTTTGGTTAAGCGCAACTATGAGGAGATGCTGCACATCATCAAGACCTCCAGTCTTGTTGGTCAGTCCATCATCTCATATCTGCAAAAGAAGGGATACCCTGAGATTGCGCTGCAATTTGTCCAGGATCCCACGACCCGTTTCGAGCTTGCTATCGAGTGTGGCAACCTTGAGGTTGCAGTCGAGATGGCTAAGCAGTTAGATCGCCCCAAGCTGTGGACCAGGTTGAGCACTGAGGCTCTGGCACATGGCAACCATCAAGTCGTGGAGATGTGCTATCAGAAGCTCAAACAGTTCGACAAACTCTCCTTCTTGTATCTGTCGACCGGCGACACGACTAAACTTGCCAGGATGGCTAAGATTGCTGAGCACCGAGGAGACTTCACCGCCCGCTTCCAAGACGCATTGTTCCTGGGAGAGGTAGAGGACCGCATCCAGATGTTCAAGGAGATTGACCTTTGTAAGAGAGCCAGGAATTGCTAAGCCGTTGGAGACTGAAAGCTAACTTGGTACAAAACTGTCAGACCCGATGGCATACATGACCGCCAAGTCTCATGGCCTCGATGAGGAATGTCAAGCCATCTTGGAGGCGACCGGCCTGACCGAGGACCAGCTCACCATGCCCAAGATTGGTGAACCACTTACGCCCCCGAAGGCTGTCGTTCCAACCCACAAGGCCAACTGGCCAACAAGGGCGACATCCCAGTCAGTATTCGAAAAGGCTCTCCTTGGCCAGATGGAGGGCCTTTCTCTTGATGATGAGTCAGGAGCCGCTGCGAATGGATACGCGGAAGAAGGCGAGGAACCCAGCTCCAAGACCGGTGCACTTGTAGATGTTGATGATGAAGAGGACGCTGCTGGTTGGGACATGGGAGATGACATAGTACCGGAAGTCGACAGCGATTTCGTCAATGTGGAGACTGCCGAAACTGGTGGTGCCGGTAGCAGCGAAGCTGACCTTTGGGCACGGAACTCCCCCTTGGCTGTTGACCATGTCGCGGGAGGCTCTTTTGAATCGGCCATGCAGCTGCTGAACCGCCAAGTCGGTGCTGTCAACTTTGCACCGCTGAAGGACAGGTTCTTGGAGGTTTATAAGGCTTCCAAGACTTACTTGCCTGCCTCAGCTGGTCTGCCGGCGTTGGTGAACTACGTTCGCAGGACTACGGATGAGACAGACCCTAGGAAGGTCCTCCCTATTATTCCACGCGATCTTGAATCGCTGGCAACCAATGATCTGCAGCAAGGTTACAGCACTATGAAGAGCAACAAGCTGGAGGAGGGAGTCAAGGTCTTCAGGGACATCCTTCATGCTGTTCTTGTCAACGCTGTTTCATCGGAAGGTGAAGTTGCGGAGGCCAAGAAGCTCATCACCTCTGCTGCGGAGTACGCAGTGGCAATGGATATCGAGCTGGCGAGGAGGAAACTCGGCGCACCCGATGCTGTGGCCAAGAACCCAGAGCTACTGAAGCGCAGCCTCGAGCTGTCGGCCTATTTCACAATCCCCAAGATTGAAGTGCCCCACAGGCAACTCGCTCTCCTGAATGCGATGAACCTCGCTGCCAGGAGCAAGAACTACAACTCTGCCCTCAGCTTTGCCAACAGGATATTGGCCAATGGAGGCGCCAGCAAAATATTAGAAACTGTAAGTTACCGTCCAACCTCGAGTGTGTATACATGATGAAAAGCAGAGGGGATACTAACCACTAATCTTTTATTCTAGGCCAAGAAGACAAAGGCTCAATGCGAGCGGAACCCGAATGATGCTGTAGAGATCGAGTTCGACCAGTTCGCTGAATTTGAGGTCTGCGCGGCCAGCCACACACCAATCTACAGCGGAACAGCTTATGAGGAGTGTGCTTTTGACGGATCCAAGTACCATACCAAGTACAAGGGCACGGTCTGCACAGTATGTCAGGTTTGCGAGGTTGGCAAGCATGGCAGTGGGCTGAAGTTTTTCGCATGAGTGATATCGGGTGCACCGTTGATGGTGACTGTGTGATTTATAGAGGGAGATCTACTTGGCCTAAGAGCTAATGATGCTCCCTGCCACTGGAGCGACACTCCTGTTTGATAAGGGACTGTCATAGAGCCGGATTGAGATTGCAAAATGACCATATGGAAGAAAAGCTTCTCGACGAGACCAAAAAAGTGCCGGGCTTTTATTTTGCCTTTTCTTTCTCGTCGATATATGCAGTCAATGACGGTTCCTCTTTTTTTTTTATCTAGTTGTCTTAGCGTGATCAGTCGTCGGAGATGTTAGAGAAAATGTTTACATGCCGTTTCTAACACATTTTTTACTTGAGCCGCGTATGATTGAATGTATGGGTGGACCGTATGGACGTCTTGGG
>JAVHJQ010001349.1:8050-25198 GCA_031306095.1 Pyricularia sp. CD86 | reverse complement strand
GTGGTAGGTGACGATGGGCGATTTGCACAAAAAAAAAAAACTTTTCTGTGTTATTTGCTGTTTGCGGCATTTGATATTCAAATACCCACATTTAACATCCGAGAACCGACCTCTTTGATTATTACCACTTATTAAATTTTTTTTTCGTCCAGGGTTCCACGACTTCCACCGCCATTTTGTACATCGGTTGACAGCTCGATGCGCAAGATGCATGGCAATGTCACAACGAGGCATCAAACAAAGTCCAAGGAAGCTGCTTGTCAGTTGTCCGTGCTTGTTTACAAAACAAAACAAAGACGTTTATGAGGGTTTGGTCACGTCTATATGCACAAATGGAAAGCACGGAACCCAAGACATACCTTATGGAGTGCGCAAACGTCGAGTTTTTGTTCCATGCTATCTATCTTTGCTTCTAGCGCCCTGCACCACCTCATGGTCTGGCGCGCCGGTGGCTGCACTAGGAGCATTAGTAGCCCGCGGGCCGCAACCACGGCGCCCATGCATTGGGCTGTACGGTATTACACCGTACTGTACTGTTCTGTAGGTTACGAAGTACGGATTCCAAAAACCGAACCAGAATATTCCAAGAAATATACTTTTATAGATAATGTCACAGTGCAGCTCCCATCATGCAGGTTCATGTACTCAAAAAAAAACGAATGCAACGATGAAATGACACGCGAGCGAATCAGATGACAGTTCCTTTCTCCATGTGAACCAACGAGGCGGTCAAAATGTACTGGTTTTGGTCTGACTGGTTCGCGCTCTTGTGGCCCTGTCGCCCAGCCCTGGACGTTCCTCCTGAGGTCTGCATGGCTTGAACAGCCGCATTGCTCTCGTCCAATGGATCGACCTAGTTCTTCGCTCAAGTTTCCGGTGGACAGACCCATACCGGATGATGTACCAAACGTTTTGGTGGGCTCCCCGATGTGCACACCCTGGACAAAGTACAGCCGCGCTATTTGATGCGGCGCACCTTTTATCCTGTCGCCTCCTGCCTGCCACCTTCAGCTAACCAGAATGAGACCGAGACAGGTACAGAAAAAAGAGGAGGAGAGCGATCAGGGAAAAAGAGGAGCTCTCCCAGTTATTGTACCTAACTAATATGCAGCACCCCATCCCCAAGTCTCTTTTTGGACAGTTGCTTTCGTTTGTCAATTCTTCTCTTCTCCTTGGGTGGTGTGCTTGTTGCTTGGATGGGAATCCCTAGCTTGACCTGACCAACCCACGTACGTTGGCACGAGCAAAGGGTCATCTATCTATCTCATCGACTAAAAAACGCGCCAGTCCGGTCGATATCATGCTAAAGCAGCATTTCCCCGGCAGCCGCACGTCCAAGTTGATATACCCTCCTCGCCGCTAATAAGGTCGACTCCCATACTTTGAGCACCAGCAACGCTTTAACTCTTCTTTGACTATCTTTAATCCCGTTTGGACTTTATGCTCCTACACGTCGCTCTCTTTTAGACTCAGTCGCACGCTCCCTACAGAATATTTCTTTTACTTCTTCTTTTGTTTCTTTTCCCGTTGTTCATCATTCCGTCCCTTTTTATTTTTTTTTTTTTATCATCTCACCCTTGATTGCCACAAGAAACGTCACGACAACGCCCTAGAGTTAGTGTGTGGAAATTGGCTGTACAGTACTATCGATCTCTGGCGCCCACACAAACGAATAGCGACAAACGATTTTTACGATCGCCGAATACCATCGCCTGGCCATTATCCCCGCAAAATAGCGGGTGAGCAACTGTTCTTTTTCTTTTCTGCGGATTAAATACGGCTTCATAAAGACGAAATTACGATAGCACGCAGCGAAAGGGACCTTCTTTTTTCTCTACTAGGACGGCAGTTGCCCTGGATTATTCTTAATGACAACGACGACCAACGAAACTCAAAACGAACTTTTTGCGACACGAACATCTACCTGTACGACGGATAACAGCAGTCCCTAGCAACAGGGCAGCCTTAACGACTCATCATCGCCAGTTATCATCTATTTGTTTTCGCACCAAAGAAAGGAACCGTCGATTCGGGACTGACCGATTTGGACTTCATTGGACCGTGCTAGCTGGCAAGTCTAGAACTTAGTCAGAGCTGGCGGAGCTCCGGGAAATTCCTGTCTGGCTGTGTGGGCTAGGCCTACTGAATCGAATCGAATCAAGGGCGAACATGGCCAGAGTCTAAGCCTGTCGCTATTTTCCGTGTCCTGACCGCGCAAAAGACCTCAAATCACGGGACCGCACTGCACGTGCCTGGTCCCGGTCGAGAGGTTCAACAGAAATGTCGGGGCCACCACCGCCACCAAAGGACCAAAACTCGCGGCGAACGTCTACCACCAGCAGCAACTCGCAATCCAACAGCAGCAGCCATGGCATTCGTATCGTCCCGTACACGCCACCAAAGATTGTCCACGGTCAATCTGAAGGTTGGGGGGGAGGAGGGCGGCGCACGTCGAGCCAATCGTCGGTCGCATCGTCCTCGCAGCACCAACAACAGCTTCAGCAATTGTACAACGAGCGACCCCAATCGCTATTGCTGCAGCAGGCACAGCCACAGCCACGCTATAGCTATCCACAACTGCCAAAACCCGAACCCGCTTATTATCAAGGCTCTGGGGACGAAGGCGGGCGCAGCCAGGGAAATTCAGCAAAGGTCGTCTCGGCTAATCGATTGGCCGATACCAAACTCAAAGGGGGTCTGGTTTCAGGCACGAAACCAGCCGCACCACCAAGCGAACCAGCAACCCCTCCACCAGCCCCTGGTGCAGGGCCACCATTGCTTGGCCCTCGCGGCTCCAATTTCATTGCCCTTAATGCGCAATTACACGAACCGCAACCACCAGCGCGCCAATCCTCGAAGCGTCACCTGTCAGTGCCTGCCTCATCAAACTCGGTAGCATCTAGCAGTACCGATGGCGCGACCGGTTCTACTCGCCCAAAGTCGCGGCGCCGCAACTTTGTCGCCATTCATTCCGACAAGACATTTACTCTAGTGCCCCTCGCCAAGACTGGCTTCTTTGACAGCCATACCAACAGTACCACAAGCGGGCGCACCAGCGTTGGGAGCCATGGCCTGTCTTCGGACCCAGGGAGTCTCGGCAGCCGCAGCACTGTAACATCTCCACCGCTGTCCATGTCAACCGTCAGGTCCTCCGGCTCGCATGAAGGCCTGTCAGACGCTTTTTTCTCTGACGCTTTCACTGATGATCGTCCTAATTCGCCAGCCAGTTCTGCGGACACTATCCCTGAGCGGACCCATGACGCGAGCCCACCTTCACCCCCTGTCACTGCCGTTGCCCAATTGGATGATGATCTTATTGGCCCGCAGTCTTCTTCACCCTGGAATTATCGGATGGTCGGCGGCTTGAGGAAAGTTCCCAGCACACCTCACCCTACTCGTTTTCAACCATCTGATGATCGAGACTCGAGTTTATCGCCGCTACTCGAAGCATCTTCGACCCCAACTTCCGACCCGGAGAAGCAGCCCGCTCCTCCAGTACGCTCCCTAATAACCAAAGAGTCCTTTGCATCAGTCCAGACCACCTCTACCTTCTCCGACACCGCCAATTACAAGGTCTATTCTCAGAGCTCTCCGCTCCGGAACTCGACAGAGACATTGCCACCGCCGTCCCCCGGGAGCCCTAACGTCCAGCTACTCGGCCAATCATCGCCCGTGGGCCCTTCTTCTTACGACAGCAGCCCTGTTCGTCCTCACGGCAGCTCAGGTAGTGAAGACAACTACGTCGTCCACGGTGAACCCTCACCATCCCCCGCCGGGCCCCTCGCTGGGAGACCTCGACCCAAGTTCTCCCAAGAGAGCCTAGTCGTCCCGCCCCTCCACCCGACGCGCAAAAAGTCCCAAGAAAAGTTTGGATACTACAAACAGCGCTCTAGGGAAAACCTGCGCCGGGATCGACCGTCTTCTTCAAGGTCGACGCAGTCAATCTCGTCCGTCATTGCTTCGGACACTGCACGGACCCTATTCGCCGGCGCAGCCTCCATACTCAAGTCTCATAGTGCTACCACAGGGGACAAGTCAAGCAGTGCGTCGCGACTGCAGCCAGATTCATGGGCGGTCTCACCACCAAGTCATTCGGGCTTCGGCAAAAAGACACAATCCTTGACCGTCCCCATGATAGAACCACATCCACACCAATGGAGCTCCCAGCTGTCCACGGTCATGTCGGAGGACGAGGAGGGGAGCAGTCGAGGTGGTTCAAGGTCACTGTCCAGATCGACGCTCAGGCGTGGAGGTAGCATAAGTGGCAGCGGCACCGGCAGCGGGAGTGGCAATGCCAGCGGAGATGAGCGGAGGAACAGTACAGGTTGGGCTAGCAGCACACACAGTCGACAGCTACTGAGCATATCGTCCTCGCTCGCTGCTCAACTCGAGGAAAGCCGCTCACAGACGGATTCCTTGGAACGACCAGCAGCAGCGTATGGACGCGGCAATGGGTACTACGGAGATCGAACTGTGCGAGAGCTAGATGAAGATGGCGAGGGCATCACAGATTTACGCCAATTATCCAACCGCCCCTCGCGATCAGGCCTGTCTGGCTTCTTCAGCAGTAGCGACTCTTCCCGTAACCTACATTCCTCAGCAAGCTCTCGTAGCTTCAACGCGTCTTCGGTTCCGGGATGGGCCAGAGTCTACTACGGATCAGGCGAACGCAAACAGCTCAGTGCGCCATCAATATCTGAGATGTCTGAAGGAAGCCGACCCAGCTCTGCCATGCGTGCCGATCCTGGAAGCCCTAACACCGACCACTTCCCGTTGAATTTATGGAGCCCCAGGAAGCGAGTCAACGAGGTACAGCCCACCGGCGCTGAGCAACGACCCTTTTCAGACACTGGAAGCATGGAGATCGAAAACGCGCCCCCTATGGATGACTGGCGCATCCGCCCTGGGCTGCGCAAAATGACGAGTAGCATATGGTCACCTCACTTGCGACACGACAGACGCGCCAGTCGGTTCAATGCCTGGGACCCACCGAGTATTAGCTGGAGCGCAGACAGTCATGTTCTCGGTAGGAGGAATGCACAGGTTGCCCTGTTTGTTCTGGGATTCATCTTTCCATTTGCGTGGATGATCGCGGCATTACTTCCGTTACCCGCCGAGCCCCAGCTACAGATGTTGGAAGGCGACAATAGCCAGAGCGAACTTGGAATTCCAGACTCCCTTCGCCGCCGAGTCACCCCCGCCGACGACATTCGATACCAGAGCGCCAAATGGTGGCGCACGCTCAACAGGTGCATGTCAGCCGTTGGGCTGATAATAATTGGCGTTGTTATCGGTCTGGTAGTCGTCGGTATACGGCAAGGATGGTACCAACGCCCCTGAGTGACGCCTCGCACGCTAAACTTTCGCCCCATCTCCACCAGCGAGCCGACGCACCGACGCTATTGATTGCTATATTTATAACTTCTACTACTTTTTTTTCATTGGGTCATATTTACTACTTCTTTATTAATGACTATTGCACGCAACGATATGCAGCGGCTTATTACGACCCCGTCGATCACAGCTCGGCGTCTCTCCTACCGTCACCCACCTACAACGACACGAACGTCTCTCATAGCCATCTCGATAGACTTCTCTTCGTCTCATCTATTTCACCTAGAATACCCTTTTTACTACCAAAAAATTCGATTCTTGTGGTCGCAAAGGACCCATGTCGGATCTTACCTTCAAACCTTACTGTATCATTACCCACGGCACCATCTATCTGATTCACCAAACTGCTAGAGACCGGGCGGAAAACCATGTACAAACAAACATTAGCGGAGTTGTCTACTTTTGATACCCCTGGTCAAAATTTCTTTTCTTGGTTTTTTTTCCCCTTTCTTTGGGAATGCTAAAAATATTGGATCGGAACTTGTTGGATACGGCACTGTTTGATCATCGTCCCGCTATAATAGAGGCCGAGTCGGATTTAATCCGAAGGACACGCACCACGAGCATGCTTTTCGACAGGAAATTGAGTGTGTCTCGCAAGGATGCAGAATCCGATTCTGGCCCGAATATAGTAACTTCTTGTCAGTTTTTCAACCAAGCCTTCATAATCCCCGAACATGTCTCATAATTTTTCTGTTTTGGTTACACTCGCTCCCGATTTGGATAGGGCATGCGAATTTGTGACATTGCCAGGCGACGGGGAGAGAAAAAAATAGCTTAATTTCTTACATATCCTTGGAGGGTAACTAGATCTACTTTAGTCTGAGGTGGGCTAGGACCGGCTGACTATTTTGGATTTTTATTTTCTTTTTTTATGTTTCTTGGTTTTCGCTGGTCCTTCACCCATTTCTCAGTTAAATGTCTAATGAATCATTCAGCCCATATTCTGAGACGACCCTGCATCCTTGACTGTTTGACTGCACAAGGCAACCCAGGAAAATGAATTAAACGACGCGCAAATGGCTTTTTTACCCGATACTTCAGATATTGGGTTTTATCGTAGGATTCTGAAATCCACTTCTTCCTTTGGTCGCGGTTAGCATTGTAACACGTGCACGCTACCCTGTCGAGGGTGTTCCGTCGCGTGTTAGAAAGATGAGAAAGTATGGAAGAAAATTGAAGCAGGAAGGAAGGGATTGTTTCGGAAGAAGACACCTTCGATTTAGTGGCTCATATAATTAGACGACTTCGAGAATCATGTATAGAGTTCAGACTTGGCGTGTTTTGGTTACCACTTCGTACATCCTTTAGAACTCGCATCTTACAGTATAGCATCATGTCACCCAATATATACACAGAAGTATTTCGTCTCACGGACGGGCCAAACAGCCCACATTAAGGTACTGGTTCTAACGTGCTACTGACTTGAACTCCACGCGAGCTAGTCTAGGTACAAAGAAACAAGGTCTAGGTATGAAAACTGATGACGAAAAAAGAAGAATAAAAATAAATAAAAAACGACTCAGCTCGCTGCCTAGCAGCTGGCGCTAACAACACCTATTAATCGGCCATGGTCTAGAATGTAAATCACTTTGCCGGTGGCATCTTCACCGAGGATCTTCTGCGAGCGCGCATCTCGATCTCGTTTTTAATCTCAGCGACTACGTCGTCGACCTCACGCTCCGGATCCCCACTGACACCCATGACAGGCATCCGATTAACACTGTCTGTGCTGGATGTTCTCTGTAGGGCAGCCCTGCCTTCGCCCTTGCCAGCGACCTTGGCGTTCCTCTCTTCAATCTTCTTCCGAAGCATCTTCTTGCCGGGCGAGGCAAAGAATGCCATTCCTGCCGCCGTACCCACGATGGCGTAATAGTACACGCGTGACCAGACAAGTATCGAGGGGCCCATGCGAAGGAGCAGGAATGGCGTGGTCGCAAAGGTAAAGGTTAGTTGCGTGGCAAAGAACGAGGCTACATCGTAGAATCGCTTGTTTGGCAGCGGCTTCTGCGTGGCGGGGTCCATGAAGAAGGGTCGGAAATAGCGGCGGCAGTCTGGGAGAGATTACGCACGGTCAGCAAACCACTTACACGTACTTGCACGCATGTGCGTATACAGGTAATGCTCCAAACAAGTCCAACTTACTCTTCGCCACGGTTTGGATAAAGCTGGCCAGCACGAAACTGAGATAGTAGCCTGGATAAAACCCGTGCCACACCGCGCTGGTAACAAACGTGGCCATGCTGGCTCGGAATCCGGGCTTTTTGCCCCTAGGGGTTACCCTTAGATATACGTAGTTACGGAGCCACATGTTCGTCTTGATGTTCCAGTTCTCCAAGTATGCACGAGTGTTTTGTGCCAGTTCAACTCCCAAGGGGTTGATATTTTGTACCCGAGTCCAGGAAACCTTGCCAGTCACGGGGTCGACGCCGTTGTAACCCAGCCCTGCAAGAATGCAGGAGCCTTCGCTGAGCGACCAAGCCCCGTAATACTTGCAGCGAGCGGTGAAGTTGAACATGTGCAGGATGAAGATGCGGCGCGGGAAGGAATAGCGCATGTACTCGGGCCCCGTAAGAAAATCGGCATAGTAATATGACGATAGATTAAGGAAGGTCAGAATCCACGCCAGCCCCGTCAGCATCTTGAGAATGGCCGGCGTGGCGGAACGCGGAATCTTGCGCTTCTTACGTGTGGGCGCCTTCTTCAGCGGGTCGGTGCTGGCAGGCACGTCGAACATGGAGGTATCGAGCCAGCGGCGGTATTCGGCGTAGTCGAAGGCTGGGCCGATCAGTAAGCTCGGGAAGAACAAGACATAGCCAGCATAGTCAAGGAGTGATGGTAACTCGCGGATCACCCGGTCGCGCTGGAAGGCCGAAAGCTGATCATCGGGCAAGAGTCCATCTGCTACGTTCCAGCAGAAGGCAGTAAGTTTCATGACCATGACCATCTGGCAACCCGTGATGTCCATCGCATTATCGGTGCTCTCCGCGAGGAGCTGGCGATTCAGCTGGTTGGCCGACATGTGGCCCATCAGGAAGACGAAGGCGATCCATGGCATATAAGGGCTGCTGCGCAGGTACTTGGCCAGGGCGTAGGCTCCTGCCGAGGATATGAAGATTGTTCGGAGACCGTTCCATAGGTCGAAGAGGCCGACGAGGTAGAAGAGCGCGAAACTGTGTGGCAGAGAACATAACTTTTAGCTCGGTTGTGGTCATAACATAGCTGATCGGGTGCTGAGGAGTTGTTGCCTCTCCCTTAGCCACGGTGAACAAATGCACCCGCCATCCTTTACTCACGCTATGCTAACAAGGTTCTTGAGCTGGGGTTTGGAGTCTGGTACCCGCTTGAGAAGTCCAGCAAGGGGATAGGATAGTAGAAATGAGCTGATGAGCTTCACTGCGAAGGAACAATTCGGACCAAAGTCAGCACAGACGCAAATATTGTCGCAATGCAACGGAAGGGTCCAATGCGCGAGCGTGGTGGCTTGGGGTTGGGAGAAGCTGCTCACAGTCATCGGGGGAAGACCCTATCTTGCCCGATAGGTAGACGAACGCTGTAACGAGCAAGATGATATTATCAGTTTAACAAGAACATTTTACAATCATTACATGGCGACACAGCACATACGCGTGTTGATGAATGGGAGCATCTTGACACTGGGTCAGCGTCCGCCAACCGCTGACAGCGTCTTGCAGAAGGGAATTGTGCAGGAAGCTGTGAAGTGGTTCAATGTAAAGAACAGAGTGACCCTTTTCACTCCATTTTTGCTTAATGCTCGATGGAAAAAAAATATAGTTTTCTGGGTGCCCGGATGTTCCCAAGACTAAGGTTTGCGTCTAAAGTGTTGGTAGATCGCAATGTTGCGTTTGTGATTTGTGCTGAATATATGGAACTTTTTTTTCTTTCTCTCCTGTGAACCGCCGAGGTGGGCTCAACAGTCGCTTTTGGTGAGCTAGTTGTGACCTCTTTGACGTCATGTGGTCCCTGTTGAACAAAAGCTGCCCCTGTACAGAGCCGAGGCACAAGCCCCCCCACGTGCTCAGGAAGGAATCATTTGACATAAAAAAATGCCCAAGTTAACATCTAGCTATTGATACGTACTAAACAATATCGGAGTCTCATGTGATATTGTATTTAAGCCCGACAGTTGACGAACAAAACATTTAACATGGCAATGTCCAGAAGACCGAGTTCAGGGTAAGTTGGATGAGGGGGAGGCACTTGACTTCGTTGCACAAGTAAATTCTGGCCCAACCAAAGCCACAACGTGCGGGGCAAGCGCTCTTGGTTCGTTTGTCGTATGTCAGCGTCTCAAATCAGTTGACGGCTCACAGATGCATTGGTTTACCCACCTACCTAGGTACCTACCTACCCAAGGTGTCTTGCCTGCAGTACCTGGTAGGTACCGGTAAATACCTGTACCCAGGTAATAAAATTACCTTCCCATACTCGGATTTATTGCTAGCTCAAGGCAGGCACATATATGAACGCCGGTATGACATGGTTCTCTGGAAGACAGACACTTCATGAAAAAAGAGGCTCAATGTGCCGTGCTGACGCCCACCAGACTTCCGCATTGGGGGTATGATGTCCCACGCGTAGATGTAGCCATTTCGGGCACACAGGGGATGCAAATTGTCCTTCTCTGGACGTTACATTTTCTTTGTTTTTTTTCCCCCTACATGTCATTTTGCCGTGCAGGCGCATTCCCGGGCAGGATCTTACAGATGCAGATGCGTACCTTTGCGATAGACGCCCGATTGAACATTTCTGGCAATGGACTCAAAGGCAGCACTCACAAATGAGGGAGCACCCTCAGAGGCAGGTAGTGTGGGAAACACAATCAATTTATCCTCAGCAAAGCCGATGAAACTTCAATTACCAGCAAGCTGTGACCCGCCACCGCCTCAAGGTCCAACTAAGGAGCTTGTTTGGATTGTGAGCCACCTGACCTTACCATAGGGTGAACAAATGATATAAATATGTCCATCGAAACACCTACTTACCAGGATCAATCTATGTGCGTCTAGGTGTTCGGGGGCACCGGCCACATGGGCCGATCGCTCGTCAAATGCGCACTTTCGCACGGCGACAGCGTTACCACCGTCGGGAGGAGGTTTGAGACCACTCCCGAGGATATGGTACAACAACACGAGAGATGTATGGGAGCGCTATGTGACGTGCGCATCCGCGAAACCGTTGAACGCGTTGTCGAGAGGACAATCGAACGATTTGGCCGGGTGGACGTCATCGCTAACTGCTCCGGTTACGGTGTCATTGGGGCCTGCGAGGACCAGGATGAACATGAAATTCGCAATCAGTTCGAGACCAACTTCATGGGGACGCTCCACATAATCCAGGCCAGTTTGCCTTACTTTCGCCAGCAGGCTGCTGGTCGATATTTGATATTTAGCTCTACTGCAGGTGCCTTGGGTGTCCCGGGGCTGGGCCCCTACTGCTCAACCAAATATGCCGTTGAGGGCCTGATCGAGGCCATGCTCTACGAGATTGACTCGTTCAATTTGAAAGCCACCTTGGTCGAGCCGGGCCTCGTGAGGCGCGATGAGCCGGACTCACAGACAAATCCGCTTCCTACTTGGGGTCATTTCCTGATCCGTCCAGCGAGCGATCCGTATCTGGATCCTACATCACCAGCGCTTCATGCGATGCGCATGGTGCAGTGGCTCGGAGACAGACAGCCCACGAGCGCAGTCAAGTGCGCCGAACTGGTTTGGCAACTAGGACACTGTTCATACCCACCACTGCGGCTCCTCCTTGGAAACTACGCGATCGAGAGTATTCGCGACCGCTTACGGTCGGTGACGGAGGAGCTCGAGGACTGGAAGCATCTCAACTTCCCAGCACCACCTGACGCTCCGGACACGCAAGAAAATGACCAAGAAAAGAACGAAAGGCCTGACGCAGATAAGGATGGTGACAAAGCCGGAGGGTGTATGGAAGAGAAGACGGATGATGCTGTGGAGGATCGACTGGATGCGATGGACGAGGAGATGGGAGAATTCCCTGGTTAGTCCAAGTCCACAAAGGCCCAGCCAAAGAAGAAAAAGAAATCATGCAAATATTCGTCAAACATATTTCCCCATGTCGTAAATACTGAGATAGATCTACGCTAAATATTGACAGGGTATCAGCGGGTTGAATATGAATATGCAAATGTGCTGATCAGTTAGTTATAAGCATGGGGGTGAGCCCCTCGAATATAATCATGGTTCATGCTATTCGTGCCTGATAATTGCGATGTGTTTTGTTGGCCTCTTGAAAAGTACCATAGTCAGACAGGTATCACTTTATCAATAAAGGTATTCAATTGGCGCCCGGTTGGTGTCAAGGTGTGACCCCTTTCCAGATCCGACCGACCCCTTTTTTTTTTGCACAGCCGATACAAGCGAGGACGAGATTTCTTTGGTTCCACAGATTTCTTCTCCCGTCCCCACAGGCTGGGTGCTGGTTGGTTGCCAATAATTACGAACACCCACTAGATAGCAAGCTATGGGAACAGTGCGTCCCAGTGCCAGGCTTTGGAACGCCTGCCTTATGTACGTACCGACCAGGGTGTCATCTCGCTGCAACCCTGGGTAGTGGGAAATTTCGTAATTTGACACCCGCCGTTTAAATCTTATTACCTGTACCGCCGGATTTCGCACGTTGGCCATTGTCTTTCCGTCCTGACGCGTCTCTTTGCTTCACCAGCACAGAATTTCTCGACATTGAGACCTGGCACATCGACAGGTCTTCCTCAGACGACACGAGTGACTTCAAGTCTCCAATATCCAGCCTCAAAAGCGACAGATATTGACTCCATTGTCTAAGCCTTCTGCCGTAGCGTCCCCGAACGCCACAGCATCCTGCTCATCCTTATCGAGTGCCAATCTGGCCTAAGCCTCCACGGCCTTCGATCTCGGGACTTTTTTTCATCGTGATTTTTCATCCGCAGCCGACTTTTTAGTCCTTGACAACAACACTTTGAACCCAAAGGCTCTTTGATTCCCGCGCATCCGCGATAACATCCTACGCAATGGCGGACAAGAAGAACGAAGATTTCGTCGTCAGGATGCCTGATTCGGGCACCGTTGAGAAGGAGCCCTTTTTGGCCCGGTCGCCACCTGCTAGGGCCCGTACTGGCAGCGGTGGTGGTTTTGGTGACAGCTTCTCGCTGGCCAAGGTCGCCAACAACCCTCCGGTTTCGATCCTGGCCTACTGCCTTTCATCGATCAGCATGACTGTTGTCAACAAATACGTCGTCTCGGGAAGCGAATGGAACCTGAACTTCTTCTACCTCGCCGTTCAGGTATGGTGCCGACTCGAATCGTCTCTGTTACTCCTCGCTATACTAACAAGGAGATTTAGGCCATTGTGTGCATTATCGCCATTTTGTTCTGCAAGCAAATCGGTGTCATCACCAACTTGGCACCGTTTGATAGCGTCAAGGCGAAGAAGTGTAAGTTTTATCTGGCCATCTTCGCGGGATGCGATCCAACCTCATCTTTCGAGTCATATCTAACTCTGGTTCGCCGTAGGGTTTCCCATCTCGCTGCTTCTCGTCGGTATGATCTACACCAGTACCAAGGCACTTCAATTCCTCTCGGTTCCTGTCTACACCATCTTCAAGAACTTGACCATCATTGCCATTGCCTATGGTGAGGTCCTTTGGTTTGGAGGCAGCGTCATCCCCTTGGCTTTGGTCTCATTTGGCTTGATGGTTCTCAGCTCCGTAGTCGCTGCTTGGGCCGACATTCAGAGCGCCATCCACGGTGGCTCGCACCCCGCTGAGGCTTCTACAGCCATCTCAACTCTCAACGCCGGCTACGCTTGGATGGGCATGAACGTCTTTTGCAGCGCCGCCTACGTTCTGGGCATGCGCAAGGTCATTCACAAGATGAACTTCAAGGACTGGGACTGTATGTGCCACTCCAGCTCCTTCCCCTGCTCAAATTTTGACCACATCGACTAACTTTGTGCTAGCCATGTTCTACAACAACCTGCTCACCATCCCGGTGCTCATTGTCTGCTCCCTCATCGCCGAGGACTGGTCATCTGCCAACTTGGCCAGGAACTTCCCTGTGGAGTCCCGCAACTCGCTCTTCATTGGCATGATCTACTCTGGTCTGGGAGCTATTTTCATCTCGTACTGCTCGGCCTGGTGCATCCGTGTGACGACCTCGACGACATACTCGATGGTTGGCGCTCTCAACAAGCTCCCGATTGCTATCAGCGGTCTTATTTTCTTCTCAGCCCCCGTCACATTTGGTTCCGTTTCGGCCATCGCCATTGGCTTCATCAGTGGTATCGTCTACGCGTGGGCCAAGGCCAGGCAATCGTCTCAGGCCAAGAGCGCGCTGCCAACACAGCAGCCCGTCATGAGCGCGAGTTCCCAGAGCAACAAGGACGCTTCGAACTCTTGAAAGATGACTATTGAACGATGTTTGCGGCGTTTTTGCCCTGCGGAATAATTTGCCGTCTTGTTGCACCGCTAAGGACTGCGGCCCGTGGTCTGCAATTCAAATAAGAATCCCGCATTCAGCGTTGGGAAAGTTGGTCTTGTTGTTACTTCATTTTCATTTGTCATTTCGTGTACATCAAGCTCCATTTTGTCTTGAACTCTTTTTAATCATTGTTTATTTTGTCCATTTGTCATAGAGGTCATTCGGCGCGCGCGCAACGGTCTGCCGACGGAGATGGCAGAAGCAAACACTGGGCACAGCACAGACCTGCAAGACTCCAGAAAGACTTGCGAACGGACACATGAAGCTTCTTGGGTTGGCGTTCTGGTTTGAAAGAAGGATGGAAAGCCGTGCACCTGCATTATTATACAAGGGCAGCAGGCCGGCACATAGCCGTATAGAAGATCAGATGATGAGATGAAAATGTACACGTCAAAGTAGCGAAGATAGCTGATCACTATCGAATTCCTATTAAACCTTGGGTAACAAGCTATTAATATTATCCTCTTGTATCACAGGCTCCTCTAATGTAATACGAAGGATAGAGATCAAGCACGATGTATGTTGGAGCTAATTTGCACCAAGCATTCAGTGAGCATCTAATGAACACGAAATGGTACCTGCCTTGCTTGGGGAGGTACCTAGGTTGGCTTAGTGGTGAAGGCGCTGGACGTTGTCAAACTGACACATATGCCCCGCCCTTTTCCCAAACCAAAGGTACCGTTGCGGTAGCTTGGTTGCCAAGTAATTCATTCCCTTGGACACTCTTCTCACACGTGGTAATGACTTGGATGCTTATTGATTTACGCCTGTCGCTTTGTCCTGTTGCATCGTCTTGTTGTCAAACCGAAGTTCTTTTCGGAGGAAGTCAATGCGGCATTGTATCGCCATGAGTTGCAGATAGTCACGCCGGTTCCGTCCAAACAAAGCACGAAGACATCGCGATCAGCGCGGAAAGGTGGTTCGCCCAAAAATGTATCACCTAGCTAAAGGGCTGTACATGCTTGCGACCAGCAAGGAAGGTGAGCGATACCGCCCCTCTTACCCCCAAAATCTCCCTCACGCCAATGCGCCCATTTCGACAAACGAGCCATTTCTTTCTTTCTTTCTTTTTTTTTCTTTTTTTGCTAATAAGACCCTCCCAAAAAATAACTGTAATCCTCTTTCTGAAAACAGAGTACTCGGTGATATTACTCGGACTCGACAATGCGGGCAAGACTACCTTCCACGAGCAGGTCAAGAACCTCTTCAACCCGGGCGGCGATGCGCCCTCCTCGGCCAAGCCCATAAAGACGGTGCCAACGGTTGGCCAGAACGTGTCGACCATCACGCTGCCCGACATGTACATGAAGATTTGGGACGTGGGTGGGCAGCACAGCCTGCGCAAGCTGTGGCAGAGCTACTACACGAGCTGTCACGCCATAGTCTTCATCATCGACAGCACCGACATCGGGGACGGGATACTCAAGGCCGACAACGGCGAGGCGCACAATACCGCGGGCGCCGCCGGGGATGGTAATGGAGGTGGCAGTGGCGGCGGTGGAATGACTGCCGAGGAGATCGCGGCGGCCGCCGCCGGGGACATGAACGGGAGGTTGGAGGAGTGCCGCCTGGTTCTCGAGGACGTGCTGCAGAGCGAGGACACGGAGGGCGTCCCGCTGCTCGTGCTGGCCAACAAGCAGGACAGGGAGGACTGTGTCGAGGTCGTCAGGATCAAGGAGGGTCTGGTCAAGAGGGTCTTTGAGGGCGAAAAGGCCAACAGCATCCGTGACTCGCGCGTTCTGCCCGTCTCGGCCATGAAGGGTACCGGGGTCAAGGAGGCCGTGGACTGGTTGAGGTCGAGAGTGAAACTCAACAAGGAGAGCAGGCCGCCTGTGATGAGGTGACAGCAAGCTTTCGGAGGTGCTTGGGGAGCTTGCTACGGTGCGGTGGTGGTGGTGGTGGTGTCGCTGGCTGGCAGGCCCGAGTCTGGGTGTGCAGTTTGTTGCCTTGGCTGGTTTCCTACTTTTGTCACGATTTTATGAATTTCAGGAACGGCGTCATTATGCCATAGCATTTGGCTGGGGTATCATCGGTTTTCTCTTTTTGGCTTTTCTTTGGTTTTCTATTTCTCTTTTGGGCGTCTTCTATATGCAAAAACACCCTCGAGTTCACCTCTCGTTCTCTGCCGACAACTCCGCCAAAAGTCCGCCCTTGTCCCTCTTCTTTGCGTCCTCTCCGAGCTTGTCATCTAGGAGCTTGGAGAACTCCTTGGCCTTGATCAACGCTACCGCGTTGCACTGTAGCAGCATGACAGCTTCGACGGCGGTCCCTCCCAGCTTTGCGATCTGGCAAATCTCGCCGTGACGGTTCAGGCTGATGGTGCAGGAGCTCACGCGGACCTGCTCCTCTAGCCAGTTGGCGTCGACGACAAACATGTCGCCCAGGTCGCCGAAGAAGCTAAAGGTGACGCAAAAGGGCGAGTGCAGCCAGCTCAGCGGCACGGGTTCCCTCTCGGCGGGCGTGTATACGGTCACGACCTCGCCCTCGATGCTCGTGTCCGGTTTCCTGAAGTGGCGCAGGGCGGCGACCACGGCGAGGCAGGAGGCGTCGATCAGGTTGCCGTCGTGGGACTCGGCATGCACATCCACCCGGACGGACCAGCACTTTTGCCCCGCCACCAGGCAGAGGGACTCGGTGTCGAGCGCGTTGGATCGCCGGATCGTCTTCTCGAGCAGTCGGGAGAGGAGGACTTCGGTCTCGGTCGGTCGGTTCACCTCAAAGGCGGGGGATGCCATTGGACTGAGCTCTGTGACGATGTTGAAGACGCCATCGAAGGGACGGTCGGTATATGGTATTGTGACTTCGGCTGAAGCTTTTGCGACAATTCTGCGCGATAGATTATCAGTATCGAGCACTTTTGTGGTAACGCCAACTTTTTGCATTGTCGAGAAAGATGTAATCTTATATAGATTTGATATACCTTGTTTTGCCAAATTCAACCTCAACGAGTCCATATTCGTCACCAAAAGACAGCTTTATGGGTCGATATTGGTCTATTTCACGCCCGTCAAGTCGTAGATTCTGCTGCAGCGCTTCAAGCAGGAACGCCTTTTCGTTCAGGGAAGGTTCTGCTTCGCGTGGCATGTTTTTTTTGGGGGGGTGAATTATAAGTAGATTACTGAAGAGAACTTGATCTGAAAAAGCGCGGGCTTGAAATAATTCCTACTTGCCACAGGTCTGGCACTTCTCACAAAGCAAATCAAGAATACATGCCGAAATCTACTGACTTTTGCGCCGAACTGGAGCTTCT
>JAVHJQ010001342.1:0-23174 GCA_031306095.1 Pyricularia sp. CD86 | reverse complement strand
GTACCACCCTATGCATGGTAAGTTAGTACGTCAGTTAATATGCATGGTTCTTCAGAGCCTGTAATTGATCATGCAATGCATACCTGGCTGTAGAAATAATCGAGAATCTCTTCAGTCTGCCGTTGGTCACAAGTACCCATGCGTTCCTTCCTGGGTACATTGACCATGAACATTAGTTAATAGAGCAGTATTGTTGGCGCATAGTGAACTATTTTACATACCAGCTGTTGCCAAAGTTCATGGCACCAAGACACAAAGGGCTCACTCGGACACCCGCCGTGGGCGACAACAATCTGTAGCGACCCAGAGGGCTCTTTGCAGGCGGTGCCAAGGGAAGTGCCATTGTTGCGAATGCTCGGAGAGGTTTGTAAATTGGGATAAGAGGTTAGACTTAGATAATAATCTGCACGCAGAATTCCGAGTGGCAATGAGTATTTTAAGGAGGATTTCTGAGGGGTTAATGTGGTCACCAAGTTATGGCAACTGAAGGAGAAGCAGAGGGGTTTTGTTTTATAAGTGACGAAATTCGGATTTTAGCCGGATACAGGCCAAATGAACGCTGAGTGATTAATACATGCATTCGTGAGGAGAATTCTGAGGGGTTACGCAGGCCCATTGAAAAAAAGGACCTATGACGGCAAGATCTGCCGGCCGGGACGGGGTGATGCGCCTGGTCAAATCACCAAACAACAACAAAAGCGGGGGATGAGACAGGAGCCTCCGGCGTTTAGACGGAAATGTGGATAAAAGCCGTGTCCGAAGCCTCCGTAATCCGGAAGGCTGAGAGAATTTAAATGTCAGCATTCATATAGTAAAAGCCATCCTCCCGTCCCGGTGCAGACTATAGCTTTAATTGGCTTTGTAATTATCCTGGGGGATAGGTACCTGGTAGGTAAAGCACCTAGCTTGGAACCGATGCTCTGCTCCGAACCTTCCTGCCTCCCTGGGCTTACCTACCTAAGGTACCTACCTGAGGTGTGCACCTTTACCTCAGTTGACTACCAGGTAGGTACCTAGGTAGGTTGGCAACTCCACATGTTCAACTCCCTGTCCATCCATTCAGTCAAGTCTTTCCATGTTGGTTGGCACTGGCCCAATATCAGATTGTAAACAGTTCCGAATCGGGAAAGCAGGCGCGTTAGGTTTTCACCAATTTACAATACCCTACCCAAGTTACCTAACCTGTATTACCAAGCTTACTACCTACCTACCTACCTACCTTACATCATAGCTCATGCATTGCACTCGAGTATCCCGTCACTTTAGGTGTTATCACCAATGTCCGACATTGCCTTAAAGCCTTAAAAAAAACAAAAAACAGATAAGTACCTCATTTTTTAGGTGGGTAGGTAGGTGTGCACCAGTAAGCTAAGAACAAGACGATGATAATCAAGACCGAATGCCAGGAGATAATTGTTGGACTGCGCGACCTTGGAAGCCAAAAAGAAAAAGAACAAGAAAAAGTACAAAAAAACTGCGCTAGTTTGAAAACACATACGATTGAAAAGTCAGAATCTGACGTTATCAACACCACATCTTGTTGTTATTTGTCTGAACAAAGTTGTGGATGACAGACATTGTATTTATGTTGTCTTGGTGTCCTAGGAAAGTTTTCTTTCATTGTTACTATCGCCGATCCTAGCCGTTACCACCGATCGGATGCGGGCTAAATGCGAGAGAGATAGCTCCACAGTAACTTTTTTCCTTCCTGAATTGCCGCAAAAAAGTCAATACAGATCAGAAGCTCCAGCGTGGTTATTGGCCCGTGCACACAAAAACCACCCGCCTAACTGGGATCGCGCCGGTGGTGCATGATTTTAGCAGGTCCAGTCTAAGCCGAGCCGATTTTGTTTTGTCCCTCCGCTCGTCCATAGTCCCGAAGCAGATACCAACCCTCGACACCAAAACCAAACCCCCCGACGCATACGGAAGCATATTTCCACCAGCCGTCCCTCCGCTGCTTCACTTCCATTCACATACACAATGTTGGCTCTACGAAGAGTTGCCGCTGCGGCGCCTGTGGCCCGCCAATTCTCTGCTGCCCCGAGGGCCGCAGCCACATTTGCTTTCTCTGTGAGCCCTGCGCGCCCCTTGTAACCACATTGGCGATGTACTTCGTGCTAATTCCCAACCTGTAACCTCGCATCAGAACCAGAGGTACTACTCGTCGCAAGGCGAGCGCGTCGCCAAGTTCACCGGCAAGAAGGATGCCTCCGTAAGCGACACCCAATCTCGACACTGTTGCCGGCGCGCACTTCCAATTCCTTGCTATGCCTAGGGTGCGACTGCAGAAAATCACTCAAGCAAGCTTTCGCCAGGCACAGCAACATCATTGCACCATACCACACACGGCATGCATTCAAAACCCAGCCATACTAACCTGATTTTCTTGTAGGGTCGCTACCCCGTCAGCTTGATCGAGGGTGACGGTATTGGCCCCGAGATTTCGGAAGCTGTCAAGCAAATTTTCGAGGCCGCCAAGGTGTGTGAACCTCCCTTATCACCAATTGCACCACGGCATTTATCGTCGCGTGACAAGTTCAGAGAGCTAACGTGACCTTGCTCGTCCATTGCAGGCCCCGGTCTCGTGGGAACCTGTTGACGTGACGCCCATTCTCAAGGACGGCAGGACCGCCATCCCGGATGCCGCCATCGAGAGCATCGAGAGGAACAAGGTTGCCCTCAAGGGCCCCCTGGCTGTAAGTGCCCATCCACCTGATGCGCTCGCTATTTATGTTGCGCATCCACGTATCGCGCTCGCGGCTTCTTCCAGAAACTCCCCACTAATGTGCTCCCGCATCGCCTTGTCCAGACCCCTATCGGCAAGGGCCACGTTTCCCTGAACCTGACTCTCCGCCGTACCTTCAACCTCTTCGCCAACCTCCGTCCTTGCCGCTCCGTCGCGGGATTCAAGACTCCGTACGACAACGTCGACACGGTTCTGATCCGTGAAAACACCGAGGGCGAGTACTCTGGAATTGAGCACGTTGTCGTCGATGGTGTTGTCCAGAGCATCAAGCTCATCACCCGTGAGGCCAGCGAGCGCGTGCTTCGATTCGCTTTCCAGCATGCCCAGGAAATTGGCCGCAAGAAGGTCCGCGTCGTCCACAAGGCCACCATCATGAAGATGAGCGACGGTCTGTTCCTTAGCGTGGGCCAGCAAGTCGCCAAGGACTTCCCTGGCATCGAGTTTGACGCTGAGCTGCTCGACAACACCTGCCTGAAGATGGTTACCGACCCCCTTCCTTACAACGACAAGGTCCTCGTCATGCCCAACCTCTACGGTGACATTCTGTCCGACATGTGCGCTGGTCTGATTGGTGGTCTCGGCCTGACGCCCTCGGGTAACATTGGTGACGAGTGCTCCATCTTCGAGGCCGTCCACGGTTCCGCTCCGGATATCGCCGGCAAGGGCCTCGCCAACCCTACCGCCCTTCTCCTCAGCTCCATGATGATGTTGAGGCACATGGGTCTCGGCGAGTATGCCGACCGCATTGAGAAGGCCACCTTCGACACTCTCGCCGAGGGCAAGGCCCTGACTGGTGACCTTGGCGGCAAGGCCAAGACTCACGAGTTTGCTGGCGCCATCATTTCCAAGTTGTAAATACCATCATATAGGGAGGCATATTTTCGTTCTCTTTGTTTAGCTTAACATAACAGGCATGGTGATGCAGGATAATGAAGCGCAATTAGGGCCTAGACTGTATCAAAAGTTCGAATACATTTTCATTGCTACCGCCATCCACATATCCTCTTTGCAATCCTTTTGACGAATTATATATATATATATCATGATTCTACAGAGGCGGATACAGTACACACTACCATTGTCACTGCGTTTACTGGTAGATCTTGATAAGATCTCTGATGTACCGGCGTACAAGTCACAAAAGAGGCGAGGCCCTCCCTGCCATGTCCAAGAGATGGTGTTAATATACAAATATTAAAATCAACAAGTCCAAATGCCCACAATGCCGTCGCGACGGCCCTCGACCATGTAGCCGTCTCTTATCCTTACACGTTCGACAATGGCAGGCGGGTTCTTCATCTCTTCGGCCGCCTTTATCCCCGCTCCGCAGTCCCACTGCCGACTCTCGACCTTGTCATATACCTTGACCACATCCTCGCCTGCCGCGCTCACAATCCTGCGCGCATCAAACATCATGCTAGTGACAGGGTGGTCATATGCGAAGGCGTCAAATATCGATCCCGTCCGCAGGTCCCATATCTGTAGGTATCGTCAGTTAGCAAGATCAATAGTTCATCCACCACATAATACCTGTGGGGATCCGCCTAGGTATTTTCTTACCCTGATGCTTCTGTCGTGGGATCCCGTTACCAAGTGCATGTTGTCGAACTGAAGGGCCGTCACGGGACCGGTATGGCCGACTAGGTTCCGGTGTACCTGTCCACTGCGCAAATCCCAGAGCCTGACCATGCCGTCGGCGGTTCCGCATGCCAGAGCCGCGTCGAAAACTTGCACGGCGCCGACAAAGTCCGCATCCTCCGCCTGGGATCTTGCCGTTTGTCTCCAGGCTCCGTCACCGGTTCCGAGGCTGACTGAGGCTTGTGCGGCAGCCCACATCACATCGAGCGTCTGCACGCACCTGCCCTTGACTAGATCCCACTGCCGTATCGTCTTGTCCGAAGAACCTGACACGAGCGTATCGCCTTTGAAGTGAAGCGCGGTAACCTCGTCCATGTGCGAAGACAGAGTGAATAATGGGCAGTCAGCCATGCTACCGGCAGGAGGATCAACGGGTTGGTCGTCAGGGTTCTCAAAAGCCATTGCATCATCGTCATCATCGCCCCCATTGTAGTGACTACCGTGGGGATCGTAGTGTGCCTTGCTAAGATCCCATAGCCGCACTGTCGCATCACGCGATCCTGTTGCCAGGATGTTGTCTTCGACCTGCAGTGCCCTCACCGAGGCAGTGTGCCCTTCGAGTGAGCCAATGCAGCGCCCGGCGTTCAGATCCCACACCTTGACTGAGTCATCCATCGCTGCCGATACCAGAGTGCCAAAGGGCGCATCAAAATCCATGGCTGTAATGCAGTCCTGATGAGCCCGGAGCTCTCGGATAGAAGTGCCAGGCTCGAAATGTTCATGTAAAACGGCCATTGATTTGCGGCGTACGATCCTTGTTTTCCTCGATTTTGACGGACTGCTTGCAGCGGATGGTATTTTCTCGTATATCGACTGCGACATGAATCCATCGTTGTCTCCAGCGTCCGCATCAGTGTCTCTGGTAGGGGTTTGCTGTGCTATTGACTCTGCCTCGTCGGCAAGCATCTGAGCATCCTCAACTCGAGCCTCGACTTCCATTACTAAAGTTTGGGATCATTAGAGTCTCAGGAATCTCTCTCAGAACTTAAGTGGCTCCTTTGGCGTAAAAAAAAATCAAGTATCAAAATGGGGCTTACAGTCATGCTCCAGCAGCGTCTCTTCCTGCTCAAGAGCCGCCAGGCGTTCCAATATGATTCTCCGCATGCCATGTAAATTGGCGATTTTGTTGTCGATCTCACGGATTTCACTGCTTGCCATGTTCTTTCGTATACCGAGCATTTCCAGCTCGTGCGACATGGATGCTCTTTCCTTGCGCAGCTTTTGGAGACCCGTCGAGCCATTCTCGGGCGTCGTGGGCCCCTCCTCCAGCAGCTTGCGTCCGCGCGACACACGGCGCCGGTGCTTCTTGCCCTCATCGGTCAGCTCGGGAAAACTGGCCTGGAAGCCTTGAAAGAGCGAGTAGGTGTTGTTGTCGTCGTCGGGTATGTTTGCAAGCATGTCATCTGGAACGTGTGCGAGGGCACGATGTTGGATCTCGCGGGTGGACAATTTGGACCGCACCAAGTCCGAAGGAGTAGTCCGGGCCATCGAGAACATGCTGCGCTGGAGGTTCGGTCGGCGCAGATGCTTCTGGACCTCTGTCATTGCGCTCTGGTAGTGGGCGCTGGACGAAGGATCTACCACCGGGCCCATCAGATGGCTCGCCGTCGTTGTTACCTTGCGGCTAAACGCCTCAAGCCCCCGGGGCTGCGTCACAATGTCAAATGTTAGGCCCTGTTCCTTCTTTTGAGACATGTCATGCGAGCTAACAGGGCAAGATTGGCCAGCATGCAGTGCGGGCGACATACCGAGAGGATGGAACCGTCTTCGTCCTCCTGCCCGGGGTCATCTTGGAATGGATTTTCATCCTCGGGAGACGCCATGAGTGGTAGGGAGGCCCGTGAGTGCCCCGGGCCACGGAGAAACAACGAGGCTTAGCTTAGCTGCTCACTGTTCTTTTTGCTTCAACGATAAGGCTGTGGGTGGGATAAAGTTTGGCGGATGTACAGTCCTTTCGCAGGAGAGGTGCATGTCTAGACCAAAAGCTCGGCATTGGACGGATCGATTCAGCTTATGCTCGTCACTATGCATCAAAAGTCTGGAAACTGTGGTGATGGGTCCTTATTGGTTGGTTTAGTTTTTGGTGGTGGAGAATAGGTGGATCACATCAGGATGACAGGGTTGAGCTTGCAACCCCCTAGTCTGGGCTAGACTACACCTAACATAAGGTACCTAGGTAGGTACCTAGTTGGTAGGTACCTAAGGTAAGGTGTGCACAAATGGGCGAGGAAGAACCCCTCGTTGCATTATCACGATGCGAACAATCCAATGACCGATGTCGGCAGAATAGATACATGACAATTGATGGTAGAAGTCGACCCTGGAAAACTTTACTCTTGCTTGCTTGACCTCAGCGAAGGTGTCAAAATCGAATCATTCTAATTTGCACTGCCAGGGTATCCAAGCGCGTTGATAAATTCCTGTCATAAAAATCAAATTAACTTTGCAGTCATCATTAAATCTTCCTGGTCGGAATAGAGTCTGCCAAGTAACTACCTACTTATTTCGCACTCACATCGGCTCCCCTTCGGTAGTCTTCAGCACAAAGCCGTCAATTCTCACTGAGAAGATATTTCTCTCCAAGGTATGTTCGGGACATCACAGACAATATGAAGATTTCAAACATTCTGTCGGTGTACGTGGCAACTGTCCACGCCTTGAGCAACCAACTAAGCAGACGCAGTGTCACCTCAATGGAATCTTTGATAGATCTGTCAGATGCCAATTCGGCTCTGGATCTCAACCAAATCCGCTTCCAGTTGATGTATGTTTCCTCGATGACTGTCTGATGTCTCATATAAAAGAAGCCCTCCCGGATCGTCACCCAGAGACCTATAAATTACCCCTCAGTAACTCGAGTTCTGGCTAATTTCATCATAAACAAACAGTCGACTTGAGGACAGCATCACATTCCAACTGATTGAACGTGTCCAATTTCCTCTCAATAAAAACATCTATGTCTCTGGTGCTGTCAAAATTCCAAACAGTACATTGAGCTTCATGGATTGGTGCCTTTGGGAACAGGAAAAGCTCCAGTCTCTAATTCGCCGCTACGAGTCTCCGGATGAATACCCCTTTTTCCCTGAAGCACTTCAGACTCCAATTCTGCCCTCCTTGAACTACCCCAGGATATTACACCCCAACGATGTCAATGTGAACACCAAAATCAAGGAGTTCTACACGGAGCATTTCCTGCCTGCCGCCTGCCCGAAGCCCGAGCATGGCGATAGAGGTGCCGGCCAGGAGCACTATGGATCATCTGCCACGGCGGACATTGCTTGCCTCCAGGCCCTCTCGCGCCGTATTCATTTTGGCAAATTTGTGGCCGAGTCAAAGTTCCGGAGCGAAGAGCAGAAATACACCGAGATGATCAAGGCCGGAGACCGACAGGGCATCGGCAAAGCTATTACCAATGAGACGGTTGAAAAGCAAGTTCTGGACAGGCTGAGGCTCAAGGTCCAGACCTACGGCAGGGACCCCATCACCATGTCAGAGCATGACGTGCCGACTAAGATTGACGTGGAATCCGTTGTTTCCATGTACCGAGACTACGTCATTCCTCTGACCAAAGAGGTTGAGGTAGAGTATCTGATGCAAAGGCTGCAGCCGGCAGCCTGAGAGGCTAAGCATACGTCGCTGCCATGTCGGAGGGATCTCGGTATTGATAAAACCGTCAATTCACACACATAGTCGTATATATGATAGGCCAGCGCCCGAGCCTTTTGGTGTCAACAGATTTTCTTGTTTTTCTTTCTTCTTTTTTTTTTTTTGTTTGGCCTAAGATGGTGGGCTGAGATAATCGCCAATGGCCTTGACAGCCCCTTGGAATTTACCCGCCTCAATCAAAATCATGTGTCCCTGCGTCTTGACCCCCATCTCCTGGAAAGCTCTCTTACTGTCGGCCACAGATTCATCCGATTTGGTGTAGGGGAAGCCGCCATATGCCAGGGCATATTTTTGGAGTACCTCGTCTTCCGGATGGAAGTAGAAGAAAGGTGCCTCCTCCTTGGCCTTTTTCTTTTTCCTCTCTTCGACCTCGAGATTTGACTCGACCTCGGTATATGTCTTGGAAAGAATTAGGTAGTGCGAAAACTCGTACGGCTCCTTGTCCTCGACAGCAGCCTCTATCTCGTCAATGAGCATTGAATACATGGGTGGTGCAATCTCCGACGGCACGTTGATGAGACGGTCTGCTAGGATGAGGCCGACATGCTTGCCAGATGCAAGCAATTCGGGAACCATGGTGAGAGATTGGCTTCCCGCTGCCTTCTCGGCTATGTACTTGGTGAGTGCAGCCACAGGTGCTTTGTCGCGGTTCTCGTGCAGGTTGAGCGCCGTCAGGAAGGCGTATGCATCGGTTTCTTTGCCGTCGACCTTGACGGTCGATCCGATGGTGTGCTGTGACAAAATTACATCGGCAAGGGCAGATAGATCGAACAGTTGCGAGTCGACGTCGAGGAGTTGTCGCACCAGGGCCTTTACGCCATGGAAGTCAATCTCAGGGTCAAAGTTGAACCACTCGAATTCGACGTTCACCACATCAAAGTCCTGATGGTTGCCTGTCAGCATGTCCGTCTTTCAAAGCTTCGCCCGAGTCTTTGGGTTTGGGCGCATTTACATCTTCGTCCATGCTGTCGTCCTCGTCCATCTTATCCCCGCTCGCACCAGCAGCAGATCCGCTTTGGCCGTCTGCCTCTCTTGCTCGCTTCTTTGCCATGGTAAAATCTGGGTTTGTATGTGTGGCTGATAAAAGGTGCGGATTTTGTTTTTGTTTTGGTTTATTAGCAGCTTGGGTTTTCTCCGTATAAACAAGGTCTGCCCGCGTTGTCGCGATTTTTTTTTCTCTCCTCCAAGCTCCCGTAGGCGCATGTGCTTGGAGCTGTCCGATTTCGCCCCTCCCCCGCAGGATGGAGACCCTTGTCTCCACAGGGCGGGGAATCACGATGCCGCCCGAGAGTGTTTGTCACTGAGGACGTCACTTTCTATCAGGGCTGAACATACTATTTGATCAAAACATTCGGATTATAGCGACCTTGCAAGCCTTGTTGACTGATAATCTGTGTTTCTCTGAGACTTTTGGAGTGTTCTGGTGATGGTAAAATAACGGAGTCGAACTCAACCGACTGAGCATCTTACGGTGCTGGCGACTCCACTGGCGAGACGGCTGGTGACATCGAGTCCTCCTGATACTGATTATGTATGCTCACAGACCTAAACTATAAGAACAATAACCTATCAAACTAGGTCTAGTCCCCGAAGCCATGTTGTTGCACCAAATCCGTAGTTCGCGCCAAATATGGACGCTTACAATGAAATACATGGATTCTTCTAGGTCTTCCTAGCAGTCGTTTTGTCACATTATCAATCAATCCCAAAGAAGTTGGTCTTGGCCTTGACAGGTGGGTCCATTGAGTTCAGTCCAGGCTAGGTAGCCAGGCACCATGGGCCGCATCAGCCTCCCACATGGCATGCTTCGGATACCTGGCCACGACACAGGATTGATCGATAGGTAGCCTTGTTACATATTACCTTACGTATGTTTTCAACCTAGACTAGGTCAGACCGAGTCGCATCTCGCATTCCGCCACCCACTACGCCACTCATTCCTCAATACGCCCGGTTGGATTACCAACGTTCACTAAGCTACAAACACCAATATATGTTGCGTCGCTCCCCGACGACAAAGCCGCAAAGATGGCAGCCTCTTCCTCATCCAACAACCCCCCGACGAGCGACGAGACATCATACGTAAAGATGGTGCAGAACAACCGAGAGGGCTCGGTGGGCAACGTAGAACTCATCGGCAAGCACTGCGAGGCCGAATACTGCAACCAGCTCGACTTCCTCCCCTTCCTCTGCCAATCATGCGGCCACTACTACTGCGGTGACCACCGCACCGAGACGGCCCACAAGTGCGCCAAGGCCGGCGCCTGGGCCGAGAGGAAACGAAAGGCCGCCCTCACGCGACCCACGGCGGGAGAGGGCAGGATGCTCAACGACAGCGTCACCAAGAAGCCCTGCGCCTCGCCGGATTGCAAAACCACCATCGGCACGGGCCTGGTCCCCGGGGTGCACTGCTCGACGTGTAATCGAGACTACTGCCTCAAACACAGGATGCAGGAAGAGCACAACTGCAAGAACCTCGTGCCCATCGGCGCACGCCCCGCGGCACAACACCACGTCGAGAACGCGGCCGACAAGGCACGATCGGCCTTGAGCCGGCTGAGGGCCTGGGGAACCAAGAAGAAGGAGGAGGCCGGGCGGGCACTGCCAAAGCCCAAACCGTCGAGCGCGGCGCAGCGTATGATTGCTGTAAATAACCTCAAAAAGACCGCCAAGGGCGACGACAAGGTGCCTCCGGAGAAACGAGTATACCTGTACGTTGAGGCCGAGGCCGAAACTACAGTTGCCAAGCTGTCAAAGGGTCAGTTCTTCTACAGCCAGGATTGGGTTATAGGCCGGGTTCTGGATGCCGCCGCCAAAAGTCTGCAAATACAAAACGTCAACAACCAGTCCGAGTCGGAGCGTGACAAGCTGCGCGTGTTCCACGTTGAAGGTGGTCGGCTACTGGAGTTTAACGAGAAGGTCGGATCGGCGCTAGTCAGCGGGAACACAATTGTTCTTCTTCGGGGTGTTGGGCCGCCTCAAGAACTTATAGAAATGTGAACGAGGTTTCGCTTCATACTTCCTCTTGTCCATGTTTCTGAGATTCGTATCATCTGTTTTGTGGTGCATTGGCGAGGCGTCGGTCACGGTTTCTTTTCACATTATTTAATGTTGAGTAGCGTAGCTATATATCATCAACAAGCGGGTATATATGTACTTGTCAAATGCAGGGCATCAAAGTTCAACACACCGTTCATCATACACCCTGTAGCACCTACATCTAGAGCTCCTTCTCTTTTACCTTCTCGGTCAATTGCCGTTCTCTGCCCGTAGCAGGGGCATCTCCAACAGTCCTACAACGTAATCCGGGTTAGAGTGAGCACGTGTGTCAGGAGACAGAGAAGAGAGATTGGACATACTGTTTGCCGCCAACAGTCGCAAATGCCTTGTGGAAGGTCCACTCTACCGCATCCTCTACAGGTTTGTCGAACAATGATGGTAGGAATGGAACAACGGCTAATCCAAGACCGATGGGGGCCCATGTCCTGATGTTCTTGTTTTTGACCTCCTTCAAGGCTCGACCGGAATACCTTACCACGCTGTGGATGGTGAAGGCCGGTAATCCCATACTCGCCAAGCTCTGGAAGATAGCTCGCTGAGCCATCACTGTGCGATAGTCCTCTAGAGGTGTGACTACACCAGGCTCAAGATTGGTTGGAGATGCGGAGGTGGCATCCGACCCTAGTATCCTCTGCTGATGAGCTGTCAAGGCGATCTGTGGGTTGCGCGTGCGCTGATTTTGCCAATATGCCTTGTATCCCTCGTGGCTGACATCTCCTAGAATGTAGAGCCACGAGACGCCGTAAGCGCCTTTAACGAGGTAAGGGTGGGCTACAGGCCTGAAAGATTCGCCGATATCTGATGTGTACGCAACATATCGATGAGCCGACAACATGATGGTGCGCAGGCGCGCGGCGTATCCTGCGTATCGAACGTTCGATTCCGTTGATTCCGGAGCACTGTAAAGCGAGGTATCAGAATATGTTAGCAACATGCCTTTAAGATAGTTAGGCACAGCACCTAGCAGCACGCTCGCATGAAAGTGCGGCAGCCTTACTAGCCATCCACAAGCTGGTCGTAAAAGTTGTCTTCCCTGTCGGCTTGATCTACAATCTTTTGTAGGGACGGCTTGAGCTTTTGCCTTTCCGGGAGTGAGTTTGGATCGAAAGCCTTGCTCGACCCATCTTTGGTCGGAGCTGTGTCTTTAGATGAAGATGATGCCGCCTCCGATTTGGGGGACTTTTCGGGCTCTTTGTTGCTGTTCGACCACCACATATTGTTGAGTTTAATTTCAAGTTAGTTTTGAAGATTCGAATGTCGAACGACTTTGTGGTGTGGTAAACTCGCGGGGTTGTGATGAGAGAGCTGTCTTGTCGCAGATAATCACGGAGTAGTCGGAACAATAAAGAGCTCCCGTCTAGGAAACCATGTCTACGTCACAGACAGTCCCAGTTGTTCCCGAGGTGGATCCATCTACGAAAAGCAATTGCAGCAATTGTTGGCAGCACAAGCACGTGCTGCTGAGTCAGAACTGCCTTAGTCAGCAGCAAGGAGCAATCTGTGCGGAGCTTTGAGGCTATCCGAGCTTGAAGCTGAACGCGAAAGCCAACCACCGTCGAGTCCCTTGTATCAAACTTCAACACCTCGACGAATCACTTCCCGCTCGCCTCAATTTTTCGCTCAGCTCTCAAGATGGTCCAGTACTACCAGATCGCCGGCCGCAAGGTTGGATCGCACTATGTATGACCTCCCTGTCGTTATCCGGAGATGTGGTGGGCAGTCCGGCATACGCGATAAAAACATGGAAGCGAATCGGCCGGTTGCGCCTCAAGCCATTGACTTATCAACGCTGACGTTTACCATTATCCAGTTGGCGATGGGTGTCCTGACCGCCATGTTCGGCGGTGTTTACGCCAGCTTGAGCGGCCCGAGCAAGGTCCCCAAGGCGGGCACTACTCCCCCGATAAATGCTGCTTCGTCCGACGAAGCCGATTTCATCAAGTCCGTACCGTCCTCCTTAAACATTCGAACTGCCAATTGGCTGTCAGGCTACTTGATCAAGCGACTAACCGAGACGCACGTTCTACAGGAAGTTCCTCGAGGACAACTCTGGCAAGGGGAAGAGTGAAGGAAAGCACTGAGACGAGCATTACCACGGAGCGGTACCACCCCGGGGAAGAAGCATACCACAATCATGGCCATTTGAGCCCGTGTAAATTTATAGACGACGCCATGTCGTTAATAGAAGCAGATGCTGTTGGACCGTTTCACTTCCGTACAATTGGCGATACGTCATGGATTCCTGACAAAGCCGATGAGTGTCATTCACCAACTGGGCAACTTCCAGTGCTAGCTGAGGTCAGTATGGCTATGGCGCTATGATTTGATCTGAACCATTGTGGCTCCTCTCGGCTCTTGTGCATCTGTGTGTGGACCAGTCACCCGCAGGAGTTCTGCTTTTGCTCAAGAGACTTGAATTGGCTTTCATGTTCGCCAGAAATCAAGAGACAAAAAATCCTATGACCAGCTCACATGTGAATGCGGGTAATGGCTATAAGGTCACTAGTTGCTGACAACAACATGCTGCGCAATTTTTTCCGAGGTGATATTCTTCATGGACCACATCGACGAATCGAGTGCCCAAAGCTGGTGGGTCTACAATATCAAATTGCGAACTCTATGAAATTTTCACCATTCACTAGAGGATACATCAACCTGGTAGAATTTGAGCTCGGAACCCGTTGAATAGAAACCTAAGGCTTCACAAACGGATCCTGACGAGGACGTATTCAGGTAGTTCTATGCTTTGTAAATTAAAGAATACAAAAGTTATTAGCAAGGTAGCGATAACAGGCTGAAAGCATAGTTCCGCCTCAATATATGCAACAGACAGTGAGAATCCCGCCAGTCTGCTCTGTTGAAAAAGAAACCCAACAGGGATATTTTAACCCACAGTATAGACGTTGATGAGAGCACATTTTAATATCGCGAAGGGAATAGTCGTCTGGTAGAGTCCAAATATGTGCGTAGCTTGGCACAGCTTATATACCCAATACGCTTTAATACCTAGACAGGTTCTTAATGCTAGGAAGGAATTATTTTGGTGACGTTCAAATAAACTGATACAAAACTGTTTGGAATCCAACGCAAAGTAGCCGGAGTTTGATCCAGGGTAGGTACGATGTGTATTACATGAGACCCTGAAAATGAGTCTTAGATAAGTAGTGTGGATTTTCGCTTCAGGTTCGAGCCCACCCTGCACCCTTTGTGCTACAAGCAAGCATTATTTGTTTACCTGCTGACCATTGGATGGTTATGGTGGGCACGTCATTTCCTGAACTCCGCCGACAGAGCCCGTCCTACGGCCTTGTCTCCGTGCTGCAAATAGGTACTTCCTTCGTAAGACATCAGATGGCAACGAGCATCATGGGATGGATGTATTAATCGGATATTCGTAGCTGCTGGCAGCAGCTGGGTATGCCGTCATAACGGTCATGGTTTAAATTTACTGGATATTTGGACTAGCTAGAGATGGAACAAAGCTGCTTTTCTTAGAAAAGGTCAAAACATGCTCTTGCATCAAAAGCTGGGATTTTCCATTAAATCTCCTAGACAAACTGTCTCCCGTGCGATGTAAACAAATCCCACTCAAGTAAATTGGTTAGGACAGGGGTAGTAGCATCTGATTGCGGATTTCATGCCGACATCGGTCGCCTACCTAGACAAGAGGATGAGCCGTCATTTTCGTAGCGCACCCGAGTCACCCGCAAGTGTTCTCCAACGCGCAAACCATAACATGATCTGCAGGGAACCAACCTGAAAAAAAAAGTCACAGCGATTGAGCTTGTCGTCAGTGACGAAGTCTACAGCACAACCAGGATAAAACAACAAGGCTGTGGCTCATATGATGGCAATGTTCACTACCCTTTGTTTTATCGAGTTCAGTTTCCACTGTCGTTCTGCATAAGAAATTATTTTTGGCCGCGAGCCCACCTACCAGAACTGACGCTGCGCTACCCTGGGCTTTTCGTGCTCTTGTCCAACAATCCCATTCGTTCGTTCTGGTGTTGCGCAAGCCTAGGCTAGTCTCAGCCTGTAACCAGGAGTCAAATCGGCGCAACCTGCACTTTTTGAGGGAAGAGGCTT
Source organism: Pyricularia sp. CD86 (assembly GCA_031306095.1). Classification (NCBI taxonomy): domain Eukaryota; kingdom Fungi; phylum Ascomycota; class Sordariomycetes; order Magnaporthales; family Pyriculariaceae; genus Pyricularia; species Pyricularia sp. CD86. The sequence goes on along the minus strand of JAVHJQ010001342.1, from coordinate 7,975 downwards.
CACAGGCTGGGACTTCTCAATCGTACGGAAACATCGACGGCAACATGAACGGAAATACGGGTACCGGTCGCAAGCAAGCAGCCATAGTTGCCGCAACAGCAGCTGCAGCTGTAGTATCGTCGCCTGTTACATTTTCCAAGCCTGACATGCCGACGTCATCTTCAAAGTCGCAGCGCGTATGGAACACCAAAAATCTCGGGTGGCGCCTCACTGCCGATGCTATCTCAGCGGCCGCTGCTGCCACCATGGTAGCACCACTGATTTCAATTATTGATAGGTAAGCGAGGAAACCACACAAGAGTCTAAACTGAGTTGTTTAGCGAAGCGGGTTGACTTTGATGGACCCAAGCTAACGAAACCCGTTTACTTCATAACTGCAGGTCTATAATGGAGAATGCATCCGGACGACGGTCGCTGATAGAATCTGTCAAGAGTTCCCTCGTCAACCTAATCATGAGACCTCAAACGATTATATTCGCGCGACCATTTGCTCTAATCTGCATGACATACGGCGGAACCTACCTCACAGCCAACACACTCGACACAGCAACGTCGACGGTCAAAAACAAGCCTGCGACACTTGTGACCTCGGGCACTGCCAAGTTTGTCGCTTCTTCCACTGCTAACACTGGCCTTGGTATATACAAGGACCAGGTCTTCGCCCGCATGTTTGGTCCGCCTGGCGCAACCCCACGGCCGGTACCGCTGCCTTCTTACCTGCTCTTTACCATGCGGGATGCCGTCACCATCTTCGCCTCATTTAATCTCCCCATCATATTGGCGCCGTACCTTAACAACCATCTATCGGACGGCTTCAAGAAGCATGTCAGCGGGCAGACGCTGGCTCAGTTTGCAGCCCCAGCCGCCATCCAAATTATTAGCACTCCACCGCACCTCCTCGGCCTCGATCTTTACAACCGCCCAACCTGCGCTCGTTCAGGTTCCCCAACCTGGGCTGAGCGCTGGGCCTCTGTACGGAGCAACTGGGCTATAAGTTCTTGTGCTCGCGTTTGCAGAATCGTGCCTGCCTTCGGAATAGGAGGTGTTGTCAACTTCAAGGTTCGGAGGCAGTTCATGGAGAAGCTTACCTAGTGCATCCAGGACCTGATCCAACATCCTTCCCCATATTCTAACCGCCCACCTTTCTTGATTTTCCACACTTCTCTGGTTTTTGGGTGGGCGCTGGGGGTTATCTGTAATGTTTATTTTGATTTTCGATATGAGCACCATCGCAACGAATGGCTTGTGCCGTCGCACCTCATGGTATACATGTTAAAGGGCATGAAAAGGCGTTGGGTTGATTTTTTTCCGGGTCTGCATTTTCTCCTAGTGTTAGACATCCTTGAAATTTGGTTGGGAAAGTGTCTACGGAACACACCCTGCGCAATAGAACAGCTTAAATGCGGGCATAGATATAATGCTAGTGGTAACAAGGGATCAAACATATCGTTCTGCTTTTATCATATTGCACTGCTCACGTCTTTCCAAGTCTTATCACACACTCGGAAAGTCAGCCCTATGTCTCTACAACATGCCTGTCTGCTTCAGAGCCTTGTAGATCCTAGCCTGAGCCTCTTTGGCTGCCTTTGCTTCCAGTTGGCCCGGAGATAGGCCCTCACCAGTATCGATATGGTTCTCCCAGAACTTCAAGCCCTCAATACCCTCCTCGCGACAGAGGACGCCACGCTCCTCTGCCATCTCCAGCTCCTCTTCGGCCACGCCGATGCTCCAACCAAACCGCTCTGCTGCATCCTGCGCCGTCACTCCTCGGCCAAACTCGCGCCAATTCCAGGGCACTTCGTGATCTGGGGGTATCTCGTGTAAATCTCGCAGCCAACCCAGGATGGCCTTGACTATGCTCTCATCTGTTCTGTCGGCACCTTGTGCCGCCATAACTCCGCTCTTGAAAATTCGCAGGCGAACGGGAAGCTGCAGGGTCTCCCACTGCCTCACTGCTTTCTCAAGATCCATGGGGCTCACCAATTCGACACCACCACGTGCTCGGTTGAACATAGCCCACAGATCCACCAGACTTATTATTCCGCCCGCCTTCCGCAACACCCCCCTTGCGTCATCAGTGAGGAATTCGGCCAGGTTCCTCGCCAGCTCAGAGATATACAGAGATTCTGAGCTGCTGCCGCCGACCGTGTCCTTGGTAGTAACCAATCCTAGCTGAGTCGCTGACTCGGCCAAAATGGCATTCGCTTCAGAAGATGCACCACCGCTGTTTGCTTGTCGAGCAAATGATTCAGCCAGCGCAACTATATCCTTCGCCGAAGCCATTAGAGCCTCGAGATCTTCAAAGGCACTGCCGATCACCAATTCGTTATTCTTTCGTAGATCAATACCTCGTTTCTCGAGGCCGGCAATACCTGCTGTCTTGACACGTTCGTTGGAGGTACCCCCCCTGCCCGACGGACCGCCTTCTGGATCGACCGCACCGCCTCGCAAGGACCTGGGTATTGGGGGTGCATCTTGTAAAAGCCACTTGCGTTGTGCCATTGAACCCTTGAGGCGCTCGTAGAATATCTTCTCTCCGCCTCCACGGAATGATAGCTTGACACTTTCTGGATTTTCGACGCCAGGCAAGTTACCCACCGGGGTCAGAAATGGTCCTGGAGAATCTACCCGATCATCCGCAGCTGTTAACTCGGCAGGAACGCCTTGAGATACCAGCGGAGCACCACATATCTCACACGACATCAGCGAGGGGTGGTTCAGAAAGGTGCAGCGAGGACATTGAAACGACGCCTCAGGATCCGCTGTCGGAGTCGAACCGCTCTTCGCTCCCGGGCCTAGTAACTCCTGGCCAGAATCGTCCGTGGCAGACAGTGGCCGCGCCTGCGGTCGCAAAGGAAGGGGCGCTGCCAGAATAGGTCGGCTGGCCGCATTAGAGATGGCGGCCTTGAGAACATGCGTCAAGGCCGGCTTGATCCCGCACGCCAAACATGGTGGAAGAGGAGTATGGGCGTTCGCGGTTCCAGGATCAAAGTTTGACGGCACAGGATTCGAAAAGCTACATATGGTACAGACCCATGTCGCCGTGGTGTTTGGCGCAGGGCTATCGAGCGCCAGAGACCTTGGGGTGCTGGCAGGCCTCGGTATCGGGGTTGCAGCACCGCTGGTTCGTGGGGATTGGGACCCGGGAGATCTGGATTGCTGGAGCAGACCCGAGCGTCTTTTGGTCGGCTTTGGTACCAGCGTGATCTTTGCAGACGACTTGAGGAAGCCGGCATAGAACTCGTATCGCTCTACATCCTTCAGATCGAGGGCGACCGAGTGCTTTCTCGGCTCATTCTTGTCGACATAGCAGATGCGGTGTGATGTCAGGTAGACCTGTCCGTTTTGCTGATTGGGCAGCTTGTACTTTCTTTTGAGATTGCAGGCAAAATGGAAATAAATCAGCACCAAACGACGAGCCCTTGGTTACAACGATGAATGCGACGCGATTGCGATATGAGGTAACGAATGCAGAGAGTTTGGAGGGGCCCAGCTCACCCCTCGTAGAGCCCCACATTATCCTGGAGGCATAGTAGCACTTCGTCTGGCAGATATGAGGGCCGGAGCGCGGTTGTGAGATCAATTTGCTTGAGAAACATTCGGCGCGAGCTGGCTGAAGCGTAGTGGTCGCCTCGACTGCAATACAATAAACACGTCACGTCGGAGCGGCGGGAGTAATACGGACCTGGCCTCGTGGACTGGACTTCCTCCCTGCCTTTCTCGGCATGGAAGCATCCACTACCTCGTGCTTGGACAGGGTACAGCACCGCTCGGCTGGCGTCCACCGAGGATCACCCGATCAGCACCAATTAAACTCACCCGCGGGTGGTGGGGGTCTTGTTGTTTTACATTATTACATAAGGCAGTCGGAGAGAATGCGCACTAAACCACCTACGGATTCATGGGGGCACGGCCCATTTCGCACTTCTGCACACCAAGGTTCTAGCCTCCACTCCTCCAAACCACGAGTCTGCACTTTTTAGCAAAGCATAAACATCATTTCTCATTACTCCTCTTCTCGTACTCATTCTGACACGACTTTGCTTCTCCCAACCCAACCCTCAACCATCCCCCATTTTTGTCCCCATCGGATTTCACCTCAGCCTCTGTGCTTATCTGTCACCGAATTTATTCGCATCCTCGATTTTCTGCTCTCTCCGGTCATCCAAATCCACATTGACTTGAAAAGCCTACTACTACTACTACTACTACTACTACTATCACCACTACTAACCCTTTGATCTCCACTGGCCTTTTGCAAGCCGTTTTGCGGTTGTATCCTGCTACCATGATGCCCAATACATCCTGGAGCCAGGCTGCTGGCATACCACATGCATATGCATCGTATTCTCCTGGTAAGTTCAATTATTCCATCACCTCCGAGCTTTTGCAGAGTAAAATCTCGGTCGATCGGGCTGTATGCGACGAGAGCTGACCATGAGATAATCCTCAGCACCGAATGCCGCCCCAGCCTACACCTCTGTATCAGTTCGGCAATCCTTCGGGCCTGTAGCTCCTGCCCAGCACTCGTACTCCCCATCACAAGGAACCTCTTACTCGTCACATTCAGGAGCCACGTCCACAACTACCGAGACAGCCGCTCAACCGGCTGAGCAATCAAAAAAGATTGACTGGCCCCTTTCCGTTCGACAATATGTTGCTAGATCTTTCCTGCCTGACAATATGGACCATACCGTTGACCGTACCGAGATGGAGGCCAAGTTGAAGGAGACTATATCGAATGCTCACCAAACCGGTGTTATGTACACTACGGATTGGGATAAATACCCCCTCCCCCAGGAGCTGATCAAGCAAGAGCGCCTGGCTTCGTTAATGTCCACAACGGTAGCTCTCCCCAACACGGCATGGAATGTTGCAACCCCTACCCAGAAGAAGAGGAAGTCCAGCGACATGTCCTCGGGTGGCCTGCCTGGCGCCGTAGCACCATGGCAGTCAGCCAAGAGCAATCCGCTTGAGAGTCGTGTCTCGTATCAAACAACCGACAAGCGTCCTGCCCCCGGAACATCGGCAAACAAGGCTGCTATGAGTAAGTTCCAAAAGCAGCTGGAGAAGCGTCAACGCCGATTCGATGGAGGCTACAAGTCGACGTACCGTTCTCCCAGCCCGCCTCCTTCAGATGGGCCTATTGTCGGTACATGCCAAACGCTTGAAAAGCGCTACCTCCGTCTGACCGGACCACCCGTCATTTCTCAAGTGCGGCCTGAGCCGATCCTTCACCAAACCCTTGACCTGCTGAAGAAGAAGTGGAGGAAGGAGTCCAACTACTCATATATTTGCGATCAGTTCAAGTCCTTGCGCCAGGACCTTACCGTGCAACACATCAAGAACGAGTTCACCGTTTCCGTATACGAGATACACGCGCGCATTGCTTTGGAAAAAGGGGATTTGGGTGAGTATAATCAGTGTCAGACTCAGCTGCGTGCTCTGTACCAGCTGGGTCTGAAAGGCAATCCCCTCGAGTTCAAAGCCTATCGTATTTTGTATTTCATTCATACTGCCAATCGTTCAGCCTTGAACGATGCTATGGCAGATCTAACCCCAGCAGAGAAAGAGGAGAGGCCTTTGAAACATGCCCTCAACGTACGCTCAGCCTTGGCCTTGGGCAACTACCATCGATTCTTCCAGCTGTACCTGGACACGCCAAATATGGGTGCCTACCTGATGGATATGTTTGTCGGCCGTGAGCGTCTTGCAGCTCTTTGTAACATCTGCAGAGCGTGAGTTTCCCTTGCACCTTGTACTTGATTTCTTTCGGCTTCCCCTAGTCACTAACTGGCAGCAATAGGTATAAACCTGACGTGAATCTTCGATTCGTCACCGAAGAACTTGGTTTCGAATCCGACGCGGAGGCCGTGCAATTTATTATTGACCATAATGGCCAAGATCTCCTCGAAGAGCGGCCCGATTACATCGCCTTTGCTACCGGCAAGGCTGGTCAGCGTTTCGAAGCCTTGAGGGCAGAGGCTTTCCGTAGAGTCGACATCAAAGGCCAAATATGATGTGGCTAGCTATCACATCTGCCTGTTATTCTTACTTCACTTTTTTTTCACTTCAAAGTCCATAATTTCAAACAACCACGCAAGCATTGGCATGACGGTTGGTTGTCATGCACATTTCCACGCTGGTCGCATATTCAGACGTTTTAATAAGATCTTCACCTGATTCCCACGTTGATCAGTGGAAGAAGGACGATATTGAAACTCTCGGTCTGTTCCTCGGCTTGGTCCGTGGTATCGCTAGCCCCAATATCAAAAGAGACCGGGATGGGATTTTACATGAATGTTAATGGACTGTTATCTGCGGACTAAGTCGAGGGATTGGACTTGGGGGTGTCTTCTTTTTATTCAAGCTCTTTGAGATGAGAGTTTGGGTGCAGGGCTTGGTAACAAGCATCAGCCAGCCTGTTCTGAGCGACAACGACGCGTTTCTTGCAAGTTCGGGGGGACAAATTTATGCGACTCAGGTCAGGCACCTTGCCACACGCCCTTGGGCCTGCATCTCGACTCGTTGTGGAGTGCCGTCATTTGGCAGCACTACAGTTTGCTTGGTGTGAACTGGTTCGAGATTGTGGTTTACAGCGTTTTTGTTTATTTTCTCTTCTTTCGTCCTTCTATAATTTCCCGGCAACGAGAGGGCTAGTCGCCTCCTGCGTGCGTTTGCGTCTTTTTTTTGTTAGGTGTTCTCACTGGCGTTGGCGAAAATTTTGAGGTATATTCTGTCATGGTGGTATCTTTGTTACGACTATACCATGAACGAATACCTGAATACATTACATCCAAACTATGCGTTATGACCTTGTCCACGTTAAGCAGTCATGAGGGGCTGCTATGAACCAATAAAAGAATAGTGATGAATGACGGCATCTCACAGGTTAAGTACCCATGGCACACAGGAAGCCAGGACCCCTTAACAGGGAATGAGGTTTGGTATAGCCGGTGGTGATCAAGAAACGTTCTTGTCCTCCTAAGTGTGGGCCACCCGGGCCCAGGCCAAGAAAAGAATACGTCAAAACAAAACCCCAGTGATAGTTCGCCGGGGTCCTCGTCGATTTGCGCGACTCTTGAATGCCGGAGACGCGAAGGGTTTCAAATAGTGACGTTGGCGATCGGAATGCTTGGATCCGACCTTCCTTGAGACCCAGGGCATGAAATTATGTTATGCGCGGGGAAGAGATAGGGTCTGGAATCGGGAGGCTCAAAACATGGGGTACTAACCTTGTAATTCCTTGAATATATTCCATTGAATCTATATCTAGAACTAGTCTGCTTTTTGTTAATCATTCACGTACATCGGGCGCGATATGATGTCAGGAGTTATGCTGTTCATTCAGACAAGATGGAAAATAGCTCAAGTATATTGATGCATGACTGCTCACCCAGAGAAGGCGACAGATGAAAGACCATCTGTTTGCTAAAAAAAAAAAAAGATTATCCAGAAGGAAAAAATCAGAAATCGGACTGTTGCTTGAAAGACAGAAGTCACCCGTCCGTCTTTAATGCATAAACAGCCACGTCTTAAGGATTTGCGCGCTGATCGATCACGGGCTTGCGTTCCAGAATGTGCTGTCTGTCGGGCCGTGGGGACAATACTAGGCCTAGCATAGCTCTTCTCCTGTCTATCTTATCTGCCGAGGTCATTTATGGTGTATGGTTCAGTCCAACCTTCTATTGCTGAGATCTCCTGAGATCTCCAGGCACATTGATAACGGCTTCAGATCATCGCTTCCGCATAATCCCGTTCTAGGGAGGTCCTTCAAGACGGTAAGACAATGGCGTGACAACTATAATAACGCATTTGCAGAGATGAAGGATGCGATTAAGAAAAGAAAATAGATAGGGGAAAAAATAGAAGCAAAACAGGTAAGGAAAGAAAAAGAAGAAAAAAAACCCCTCAGCCAAAGTAAGCATTGCCTAGTAAGGATATTGTATAAGGTACCAACCACCGATAACTAAGG
>JAVHJQ010001338.1:0-12811 GCA_031306095.1 Pyricularia sp. CD86 | reverse complement strand
CCATTGTACTGGTGTAAGTAATTATGCAATAAAGAAATAAAAATATGATACGGTTTTAAAAAACTTTACAATTTTCCAATATTAGAAATAAATGTTTTAGTATATTTATTTCCGGCGTTAATAAAGGGGTTTATTAAAGTGAGGTGACCGCTTCAGGGGCCTGACCGTTTTAAGGCCACCAGGTCTAGTTTTATTGGATTGTGTTTACTAATCGCAGCGATTATACGATTCTTATCAACACCGGGTATACAACCTTTTAACCAATGGGTCGTTTTGGATAATTCGTTAAGGAAAGAGTAATTAATTAATATGAGATCCGCGTATGCGATTTTGTGTTTGCTAGGCAAAAACTTGCGTAAGCGGGTCGTGTGGCGCTTTACGTTCCCCCAGCCTCCTTAGAGCTCGCCTTCACCTTTGGCAAAATTCAAGTATTTCTACCTGAGCTTATGTATTAGATCACTGGTCTATTGAAGTTTTGACGACCGCTTGGGTCAAGGCATTTTCTCACGACAAGAATTTGACGAGCGTGTATTCTTTTTCCATCTGTTGAAATGACCGAGATAATGTGTGCTGGCATGTGGTCTGCGACAGTCATGTTATCACCTGGCAAACGGCTTGGTAGGATTGTTACCAGCTTGTCGAAGGTTCCTAGGTGACGAAAGTATATTCAAGCCGTGCTAACAGCTCTCAGCTATGAATGGTTACCAGGGAAAAGGTCACATGTCCAATAGCAGCCTTGATGTAAATGCATGCAGAGTAGGAAGAGCAGTGTCGAATGCACATCAAAACTCAATAATGGATCGCAAAAAGTAAAACTTGACCCCTGTGGGGACCTCCCGGAGGACGACATAAGAGGATTTCAAACTAACGAATATCGTACCGAACATGTCAGGTATTTACAGCGTGGAAGCAGGAGTTTTCGGCAAACAAGATCGTGAGCGGCGTAAGCCAGTGGCAGTCTCTTAATATATCACACTGCATGGCTGCACCTAGCTGTTAGACTGTTACGATGTGCATTGAACTCCCTGCAGCGAGATAACTCTAGTTGTGGAAAAGAATCAACAAACAACATCACGCTTGGGCAGCCCTAACCTTGACGGCAAGCTCCAAGACTTTAAATCCCCGAACATTTTCCTCTTCCACGTTTCCGCATTTTAGATTTGCTCCTTCCTTTTCCATATTTTTCTCTGCTAGCGTCTTCATTCGCGAGGAACATCTCGTGTCTTTTTAAGGGCAAATCATCCGACTTGTCAACTAAACCAGGTTCTTAAGCGCTAAGAAACGGTTGACAAGACTCGAAATGAAAGGGTTTGCTGGAGTGATTTTGGTTGCCGGCGTCGCCTTTGGCCTGCCGCAACCACCTCTACCCCCTGGGGGAACCGGTTTTATCGGGACATACCAGTGTGCCCAGGACAACTGCTTCCGGGCTGTGCTCGCGACCAATGTCAACCCAAGGGAGCAGGCCAGACGAAGGAGAGAGTGTAGCTTGCTACTAAAGACTACTGTGCTTGGCGCTCCGACTTCGTAAGTAAAGATTGAAAGCTACTGATATAACACACCATAGATATTCTCATTCGCTAACAAGCAGTCCTATCTTGTTCTCGTATAGTGTTGTTACTCAAACATGCCGAGCTACGACTTACACTGAGATTGTCCAAGTCACTGTCTACCAGCCCACCGCGACGAGTGCCAGGATTGGGGATACCACCTCTGCTAGAAGCAACTATTCTCAGACTGCTGGGAAGAACAAGTTGTCCGCCTTGAGAATGGCAACATTGACCAAGCCGGCCCCTGTACTGGCGACAGTAGTCCAAGATAAGCGCGAAAGGGATACGCGCTGCTCACGGTGTCAAGCAGAAAAGCAGCAAGGGAGCAGTGACGACACTCTCGACAAACGCCAGCTCTTGCCCACTTGCACGTTATGCTCCACTCAGTCCGCTTTTATAGTGACGCAGACGAGCATACAGAGCGTCACTCAGAGCGCGGCAGGGCCGAATGTGACGGTCATCCTACCGACGAGCACAGCACAGCCGAGTACAACGCAACAAGTGCCTGAAACAAGCAGCAGCATTGGGGTAAGTCTTACATATCGAAATGTGTATCCTCTAAACAAAAGGATATGGCTTTCGCTACCAGTTTGAGTAACCTGTTCTAACTACAAACGCATACATAGATATTTTCCGTCATAGTCACAACGTCTACCACGACTCACTCGTCCCTGACAGAAACACATATTAGTACGGTGGCGCCTCCGTCCTTGGGTGTGCCTGTTCCGGTGCCTACAATTCCGGTTCCACTACCCACGCTTCCACTCCCGACACCATCGGTTCCGGTCCCGGTGCCCACCTTACCGATCCCTATTCCAACATTGCCTACTCTGGCACCCCCGCCGATCCCAATGCCTACATTTCCAGATCTGGTCCCGGTACCGACTCTACCCATCCCGATACCATCAATTCCTGTCCCAGTGCCGACTCTTCCCTTGCCGGTACCCACCTCACCTATACCCATACCTACAATCCCCCTTCCAGTGCCCACCATCCCCATTCCTGCGCCTACCATACCAATTCCAGTACCGACTATACCAGTCCCGATACCGACCATACCAGTCCCGATACCGACCATTCCCATCCCGGTGCCGACGGTTCCAATTCCTACAATCCCCATTCCCCTGCCGACAATACCTGTGCCAATACCTACCATCCCCATTCCGTTGCCAACGATCCCAGTTCCGATCCCTACTATATCTACACCTACCATCCCGATACCAAACCCAAGTAGTGGTGAAACATCTACAGTACACGTGACAACAACCCAAACTGTGACTGCGAGTAAGTTATAGTGATTTATATTGTCAACTGTACCAGTGGCGGAATTTATTTATCGTAATCGCCTGTACTCGGTGCACATTCATCCCTCGGGTCTGAACGAAACAGAGAAACTGACTTGTCACGCTACAAGGCCCTTCGAGCTCCCCGACAACCCCTATTTCCAGCCCCCGGACCATCACTCAAACCGTCACGGCTACACAGACGAGCACCACTCAGGCACCTCCAGTTCCAACCGGCACTCCGCCCGTGCCGTCCGACACACCAACGCCCCAGCCCACCACGCCGCCGGGCGACGAGGGCAACGAGTTCGCCCTGCTGGCGATCCCGGGCTACGCAACTGGGCTCTGCGCAAAACCCGAAGACTACGTGTCGGCGTGCGAGTGCTACGGCGTGCGCCCGCAGGTGTCGACCAGGCCGCCGCTGCAGGCGGTAAGCACCCACTGGGTTTACAACACTATAACTACTACCGCCACCGTCACGATTCCGGGGGTGCCATGTCGGCGGAAGAGGGAGGTTTGCGTCCCGTTTGCTACTGAGACGACTACATTGATGAGATGATGAGATTTGCTTTTTTTTCTTTTTTTTTTTTCTAGTATGGTATAGGGTTGAAGAGGGGGTAACAGTGAGAGATATAGGCGGAGAGGAGCGAGATCGTAATTATGGGATTGAGCGAAAAGACAGGTTGATTCACTGGTCAGCGTCACCATGGGGATGGCTTATTTCCAGGCAATGCCGGGATTTCTGTGTTTTGCGACATTGCTCATAGCTCCCAGGAACTAAAAAGTTTTAGTTGTCTGCGCGCCCTAATTTCGTGTCTTCGCATTAGGGCAGAAAAAAGGATATGCTTCCGACTTGCATGTTGATCGTTGTCATGTACGACGCCACTCCATGCTTCTGGAGAGTTGTTGACTGGTTTGGCTGGTTCACTCAAAAGAAAAGCAGCGTTACTTTTTCTTGCCTGGCAGCCGCCTCATGCTCCCCACAGACACTCTGCATCATGTGGCTTGAGGTTTCCCCGCTGGCAAAACGAAGAGAAACAAAAAAATTGGGGATAAGGCAAATCATTGTCCAGTAAATACGTGGTCGCAAACCTAATCTGGATCAAAATGCAATGGCTACCATAATGTAGTAGATGCACAGACGTAGGTAAGGGATGTAGTTGAGCAGGCCGCTGTCTTGTTTTCCAGGATGTTTTATAAGGCGATGGAAAAAAAAACCCAAAAAACCCGGCACCTTTCAATTATTTCGGGATGCGATATCACAGAGCGAGGAAAAAAAAAGCAACTCAAACTTGTTGTGATTTAATATCAATAATCAGACCACAATTTCGCCGATTTACTGCCCCAGTTGCCTAGGTGTTGCTGAGCTGGACTGCGTTCTGAACTGCGCTGCTGCGATCGAACCAGATAAATGGCCGGTCGTTTCAGCTGGCACTATAGCGGCAACACGGGTTTTAATCCGTGCTTGCCGTGCTGCGAAACCATCCCAAACTTTGACAATGAACGCAGCCAAATCATAATTTGCCTAAAGAAAGGGATCCGCGCCTGGCGCGGCCCTGGCGTTCTTGGCCCTGATCTGTGTTCCTGGCCTGAGCCGCCCCGCATGCACAAACAGTGTGAATTCAAGAGAGAAGCGAACAGAAGCGGGGTGACGTGGTGATGGTGGGTTGGCAACTGTTTGTTTTTCTTATATCTTTATGCCTTACTTGGCTTATCAGCGTTCGCTGCATGGTCAAGATGGCAGTTATGATACTTATATTAGAACAACTGACTCTGACTGATGATATGCCGATTTGGGACGACATCTCAGGAGCCAAAAGAAAAACAAAAAAAAATCAAGTCGCTAATTGCTCCCGACTAGAGCTGGAGCCTGACAACAGTCGGTGGCTTGGCAAATTCCAACATCACGTGGGCGCCAAAAGTCCTCGCCTGGTGCACCAACAGGGGTGGCCCTTAGTCAAATCAAGGGTTGATCCGCTGACAAACAGTTCGAGTTCGGATGATGGGATCCATGGAATTTAGGGTCACGCAAAAAACGGCGTGCATGGGCAAATGCATGACTGAATGCACAGACAAAGTGGCGTCTGCATTTCCACTGAAGAAGAAGTAATTAAACCAATGTCCAGAGACATGGATGCCCATGACTTACAGACGGTACCAACAAGGGCGATTGTACAGCGCATTCTGCAAGAGTTGAAGTAGGAAGCAAAGGGAATGGATTGCAGACAACTGCCTTACCATACCATGGAATTCGTGTTGAAGGACGGTTGAAAAATGCTGCAGGGGGCGCGGTGGAAGTGGCTCCAGTGAGAGAGAAGAGAAAGCGTACCGGTACAGGAGCCTAGGCTTGGCTCTTCAATACCCGGACCCAAGTGGATTCCCCCACTGCTCACAATCTCGTGCCCTTTCGTTTTTGGAGCTGTGCCCATCAAATCTCTTCAGCCCAGGGGTCGCCCTCATTTCGATCCCTGAACGCTTCCTTTTCACGACCCCAGCCAGTCCCAGACCCTTTTTTCTCTTTTGTTCCCTTGACCAACCTTTGCTCGTCCAACAAAAATAAACGACTTGCACTGGATTGACGGATGGTCATGAAATCAAAATAGCATCTTGTCTTTATTATTGATTTTCATCATTCGCTCGCTCGTTTCCTCACTGCATTCTTGTATTTGTTGCTTTTTTGTTTTGCGTTACCGTCGGTCGGCACTTCCGGGTTGCGACATCCTCTCGTTAACACAGCACACAAGCCACCTCCCGCCGACCCTCATCTGCAGCCTTCCGTTCGATTCGGTTTCGACTGTTTGCAACCCGGTCGGTCCAAAAAGGTATTTCCAATCTGCAGGCAAACCGTTGCCAGTGTTTGGCGATCAAGTCAATATCGATATTCATTTGTCTCGAAATCCGAGTACGATAACAACATCCACGATCCCTCCCATTCCACTATTTGAGACAAATCGGGCGATCGACCTGTTGAGCTAGGTCCCCCACAACAACACCGGCTCGAGACCAAGCCCATCGCAAAAATTGGGAGGCGAGCATCAGTCATTCTCGACGACAACCCGACAAACAGAAACGATGAGGTCAACACGGGTGTTGGGGGCCATTTTGCTGATGCTGGGCACGGCGGCAGCCCAAGCTCAAACGACATCCACCGACGCTACGACTACGACATCCCAGTCCTCACAATCGTCTTCACAAACATCGACGACGAGTAGCAGAAGCAGCACCCAGAGTGTGTCCCTGCCGCCAATCACCACCACCACAACTATAGCACCAGGAGCGACGGGACTTCCGACACTATCGAGGACCACGGACGCCGTTCCGTCATACCCTCCACCGGCCGTGCCGCCAACCTCTCAAGCACCCTTCATGCAGCGCTCCAGTCTGCCTGAGGGTACCGTCTTCATCGCAGTCGGTGCTATCCTGGGCGCATTCGGGCTGACGGTCCTCGTGTGGCGCGCCGTCATAGCCTGCCTGCTGCACCGGGACGTCGAGCGGGCCGCCGCCGCCCAGCACATGGCCATCAACAACAAAGCCGCGAGCTTCCCTGCCCCGCCCGCGCCATTTTACAAGTCGTATAACGACAGCGGCTCTAATCCGAACCTCTTGTCCAGCAACACTGGTCCCACTGGCGCCGGCGCCGGTGCTGGCGCTCCCGGCCAGTTCTCCTCGGCATCGCTGGGCAGGGGCGTGCGTCGCACGAACCGCGGACCCACTCCCTCTGCCACACCATCTGCCTCGAACCTCTTCTTCTCCCCCACGGCAGCGCCTGGCCAGGCCGGCCCCGGCGGCAGCAACCGGGATAGCCGATTTCTTCCATCAGGCTTCTACGCCGCGGGTGCGAGCCAGTCGTCGCCCGGCGCGCCGCGCCACGAGCACAACATCTCGCTTTCCAACCTGCGACCCGACAGCCGTGGGCACGCACGCGCCGTCACGCCGCCCGACGACTCGCCTCACTTTGGACCCTCAGGAAGCCCTCCGCACATGGCGCAGCCGCACCACCACCAGCAGAGGAACGTCAGCACTAGCACCATCAACCTCAACAACCAGGTTCAGGGGCGTACGCCAAGTGCTTACCTCGAGGACATGCTTGATGATCCAAACTCGCAGCTGCACTACCTCCCTGGTGGCGCCAGGGCCCAGGGGCAGAACCAGCCACCTAATGGTGGGAGGTTTTGAACCTGATTTGCTCGGTTGTTTCCGATCATTTTAATGTCAATATTTTGTTTCTTTCTCGTCATGATTTTCGGGTCATCCGCGGCTGGTTCTACTGGCCTTTTCCCTCCATAGTTGTTTTTATTAATCATAGTCACGATTTTATTTGAAACAAATTGGCATCGATATACCGCTTCGCCAATCCTCGTTAGGTGGTGTTTTGGGCGTTTTGATCCCAGTTGAAAGCATTGCTGGAGATGGATGGTCGTTGGATTTTGGGCGTCTGATCCACGGTTCTGCTGAACTTTCAGACGGAGATCCGTCCTGCTTCTCTTGTTGATTCTATCTCTCTTTTACTCAAGCTTCTAGAAATACGGTTCTGGCCTCTCATTCCTCACACATCATAACTGTCATTTCATTACTCATCAGACGAGTTCCTTTGGAGGTCTTGTGTTTTCACTTTAGGTTGTGGGAGGGCGTCTGTGTTTCGTCTCATCAGCTCAGACAAGGGAGATCCCCTGCTCCCCTGTTTTTTTTCTCTCTCGTCAGTGCCTGATCCCACTTGCCAGCTTGGTTGCGTTCTCGTGACCTGCCCGGCTACGGTGTGTGTAAGAATTCATTCTCTGTTACAAAATCGACGGTTGCCGAAAATACTGCATTGTTGTTACAAAAAAGTTAAAATAAATCGTAAATACCACTTTAACCAGCAACCTCAAAGAACGGGCGCGCATTGGTGAATATCATGTGCTATACAAGCATACAGACCTGGACATAATAATGTTCCACAAGTCTGGATGGTACTACAGTATGTAGTGAGCCGTCCGGGGACAACAACGCTGCATTTCATGCAAAAGCGAAAGATTTTCACAGGCAGGATAATTGCCGTGACTATCGATAGGTATGTTTGAGGCAGTCTGCAGCACAGGGCAACCGAATTGTATCAACATGAGTCGATGGGAATGGCATCGGCGATCCATTTCTTAAAAAAAAAAAAAAGATTACTTTTGTCACAAAAATGGTTTCCAATAGATCCACAGATATGATTCAAGGCATACCGCCAGCCAAACATCCCGCTCACAGCTTGGCCTTTCTCGTAATGCCGGTCCCGGGCTCCGACCTTTGGACCTTCCACTGCTTCAAAAGCTCCTCTGTTCGCTTCCTCTGCCTCTCAATCTCTTCCGCGGCTTCCTTGCCCCTCTTGTTCTCGTTCCTGCCCATCTGCTGCAGGTGAACCTCGTCGGGCCCATCGGCGAGCCTGAGGGTCCTGATCTGGGCCCACATGTTGGCGAGGGGCGTGTCCTGGCTGACTCCGGCGCCGCCAAAGGCCTGGACGGCGCGGTCGATGACGGTCAGGGCCATGGAGGGGACCAGGACCTTGGCCTGGGCGATCTCGGCCAGCGCGGCCTTGGGGCCCAGCTCGTCCATCTTGATGGCGGCGTTGAGGACGACGAGGCGGGCGGCGTCGATTTCAAGTCGCGACTTGGCCACCCACTCGAGGATCACGCCGTGCTCGCGCAGCTGCTTGCCAAAGGTGGTCTTGCGGGGGTCGTTGATGCGCATCAGCATCCAGTCGAGGGCGCGTTCGGCCTTTTTTTGTATGGGAGGGGTTAACGTTAGTATAGCACACCGCAGACAAGGGGGATTTGATCTAGGTGGGGGCGGAGGTACATACAGCGCCGATGGCACGCATGCAGTGGTGGATGCGACCGGGACCAAGGCGGCCCTGGATGATCTCAAAGCCGCGGCCTTCACCGAGTACCATGTTGGCAACGGGGACTCGGACGTTGTTGAACGTGATGTGTCCGTGGCCATGCGGGGCATCGTCGTAGCCGTAGACGCTCAACATGCGGTGGATGGTGATGCCGGGGGTATCGGCAGGCACGAGCACGACCGACTGCTGGCGGTAGGGGTCCTTGTTGTTGCGGTCTGACTTGCCCATGACGATGTAGATGGCGCACCGGGGGTCACCGGCACCGGAAGACCACCATTTCTGTGGAATGTCAGTACTGAAGATGGCTATTTTGGCACGCCTTGTCAAGGCATGAGCGAAAATAAAAGAATGTAGCACGGCCCAACTTACCTGCCCGTTGAGCACATATTCGTTCCCCTCTCTCCGAATGTCCATCTCAATGTTCCTCGCATCACTGCTGGCTACCTGCGGCTCCGTCATAAGAAAGGCACTCCTGATCTCACCCTCCATCAACGGCCTCAGCCACCTCGCCTTCTGCTCCTCATTGCCATACTTAGCCAAGACCTCCATGTTGCCCGTGTCGGGAGCGGCGCAGTTGACGGCCTCGGAGGCGACGCGGGACCTGCCCAGCTGCTCGGCCATGAGCCCATACTCGAGGTTCGTGAAGCCGGGCGACTCCTTGTAGTGGCCGGCGGGCAGGAACATATTCCACAGGCCCAGAGCGCGGGCCTTGCGCTTGAGGTCCTCGACGATGGGCGGGTGCGCCTCCCAGCGGGCGGAGCCCTGGCCAACCTGGGCTTCGAGGACGGGGTCGGCCGGTAGGCATTCTTCCTTGACGAACTTGGTCACGATGTCGAGGGTTTGCTTGGCGCGGGGGCTGACGCGGTCGCGGCACTGTAGTGTTGGGGTTTTTTTTAATGACTAGTTAGGGGAGCTTCGGCGTGGAAGGCGAGGAGGAGGAGCTGTGATATAGTGGATGCTTACAATGGCGGGAATCTTGTCGGCCATGATTGCTGCTGGTTGTGGGGCCAATCAATTGGGTATTCGTCGGAAAAGTTGGCAAATGTTCAATTGTACACCGGCATACAACGAACCAACTAACTTGACTGATGTGATAGCTTTAACGGATTCGCAGATAGCCAGGTAGGATGGAGGTCGGCAGTCTAGCGATAGCTTCGGCTTCCGCTCAAAAGGCGTCCCATTCGGCTGTTCTGGTCGGTCGGGGCCCCGACCTTGTGCGTCCTGCCGAGGTCCATTTAGCGGGGGTGGGCTGATTTGCTGCAGGGATTTGGGACCGCTGAGGACTGCAACTCAACCTGCCTGCCTGCCTGCTGCCATTTGTCAACCTTGACACCTGATGGATTGGTCCAAGCTTTTTTGGGGGTCATGTCGGACACCTCATTCCGATTCCCGGTTGATTGGCTTAAATTCGAATCTGCGATTCTCCTCACCTCATCTTGGCAGGGGGACGTGTCTGCAATGAATCAATCAATCATATTAATAATGACTTGATGAGGTATCTTGAAAACACATCCACTGCACGACACACCGGTGCACTCGACTAATCGCAAATTTGGTGCAGAACCAAACAATGCTGGCTTCATATCCCAACGCTCCAACTATGGTGCTGACATGAGGCCTAGGGTTTGCGCCATTGGACCAACCAGATGCATCACTTAAAAATGGTAACCTGGTGAGGTGCTATTATTGTAAGATGACATAGCAAGACGACCATGTAGTAAGAATAAGAGGTGAGAAGCGCCTTGGCAATCAGATTCAGGGAACTCATATCTGTCTGTGCTGCCTCTTTTGTCGTCATGACAAGAAAGAAGAGGAAAAGAAAGACAAAATGATCGCCATCCAGTTTCTCTTTGTGCGTCATGTTGATGGCACCACCATTATTACCCTTTTAGCGCAGTAACAAATCATGGAGGACAGAACACCAGCGACGATGGTACCCATAGAAGATAAGACCTTCGGGTCTGGGTTTAAACTCCTCGGGGTCGACCGATCGTACAATCACGTCAATGCACCCGAGGCGATACCAAACGTCCCAAGCGACAGGTGGAGTGCAGCCCCGACGGGCTTGGAGATATACCAGGCCGAGGTGCCAGAGAAGGAGAAAATCGCAGGAGTCCATTCTTCGGGAACAACGCTGGACGATGCCTTGTCGTACCCAGAGGTGGTCAGCGGACCCTCGCCCGTCCCAACTCAATACACATCATACTTTTTGACGGAAGCAGACAAAAGTCCGGAGGCAAACCCAGAACCAGAAAGACAGTCGCCACGGAAACAGGCGTGGTGGCGACGAAGGAGATACATGATTATTGCTGCTGCCGTGGGAGCTTTCATCGTCATCGCCGCAGCTGTGGGCGTCGGCGTCGGCGTTCACGTCTCTCGAAACCAACATTATTCGGATCCCCAACCTGCAAACCCAAGCAAAAATAACGGAGACGAAGAGGCGGTCAAACCCGGGATCCCAACGGGCAAGAGCATCTGCGCCAACGCACCATGTCTCGAAGCCCTCGCCGCCGTGGTCGACGCGCCTGATGACCATCCCGAACAGGCCACTGTACACCTCTTCGCCCGGCGCCCGGCAGATGGCATGCTGATGCAAACCTCGTCCGCCTCACCCGGCGTCTACCACAGCAAAAACTGGACTGACCGCGGCGGTCCCATCGCTGGTCCCGGCCCCTCGGCCATCATCTGGCAGGCGCCCAAGTACCCCAACGAAGTGCAGGGCGGTGGTGCCGTGGTGACCGTCCTGGGCATCTCTGCATCTGCCGCTTCGTCTGGCGACATCTATCTCCGACACATCGGGCGAGGCGGCGCCGGTACCATGGGCATGCCTGTTTCATTCAAGTCCCGGATTGAGATGCTCGGGGCGCCGGCGACGTGCGCCATCCAGCAAGAGCAGCGGTTCGACTTTTGGCTGCAGGCGCGCAACGAGTCCGACGCCGGCGGGTCCGCCACCCTGTACCACCAGCTCTCGGCCAACGGGGCGTGGTTCTACGACGGCAGGTGGGAAACGGACGTGGTGCTGCAGGCATCGTCCAGCAGGCCGGCTACCATGGCGTCGCGGCCGGGGGTGCTGTGCCGCAACGGTCGCTGGAGGGCCTGGGAACAGCACCTGATCGTGTACGACGGCGAGGGCGCCGCGTGGCACCGTCAGTGGAGTCAAGAGCCCGCCCCCTCGCAGTGGGGTCCTTGGAAGAACCTTGGGGGCAAATACGCCAAAGGCACGTACCCGGTGCTCGTCGAGACCAGCGCCGCGACGTTCGGATTCTTTGGGCTCGGCAGCGACGAGCAGATGTATTCGATGACGTGGACGTCAGCGCAGGGCTTTGGCGATAGGAGCAGCCTCGGTGGGGGAGCCTTTGCCAGCGTGCCTGCTGCCGCGGTGAGCGTGGGGTTTGAAAGGGTGGACTTGGTTGCGGTGAGCAAGGAGGATGGGAGGTTGAAGCATAGGGCCATTGGTATCGGAGCTTCCATGGATGGTCAGTGGGAGGACCTCGGGATTGCATCCAACAGCGCTCCGGCGATGGCAAAGGTGGGATCGGCAAACGTAGATATTTTCACCACTGCAGTTGATGGTTCAATATGGTATGCACCTGTGCGCGTGTCGGAGATAGAGAGGAGCAGCTGGGGGAATTTGACCTGGGCGCCTATCCAGGGGCTGTAATAATATAACCCTTGTACTGGGAGTCGGTGTTAACGTGGCTGTTTATTACAAGTTGAAACTATCAAACCTGTTATGCTATAATATCCGACCTGGGACCGCAGGCGTGCGCATAGCCCAACTTGATAGCCAGGGAGGGGAGCGTGTGGCTCTGTTGTGAATTTGCCATTGGAAGCGAATCCGTGGGGCGATGCGGAGTGAAGCAAGGGATCTGGACTGATTTGAAGTGGCGTACCACAAAAAAAATCACCCACAAGTTGATTCATTTCGTTGAAAGCACAACTCTCGGCGACAAGGAAACTAGGTGAGAAGCTCAAGGTTTTGCTGATCAGGGATGTGGTGAAGGAGATTGAAGTACTGCAAAGCAGTGCTCGATAAGGCTGCACGTAACGTTGCGTACCCCACTTCGGGCACCCCCAACTTCTGGCACCCAAAAATAACATCACTTTTATTGTTAACC
>JAVHJQ010001334.1:5836-17489 GCA_031306095.1 Pyricularia sp. CD86 | reverse complement strand
GCTCTGTCGTCATGTATTATCTGGACTTAGGTAGTTCACAGTTTGGGTTGGGTTTAGTCTATTAATGAGCCAATGAAACACACATACAACGCAGGTTCAATGCAATATGAATGTATGACGGCTTGATGTTGTTTTCTTGCAGCCTTGATTATCACATTGCGATTTGTTTAGGGTCCGGTTATTTTCATCGGGTTTCATCGGTTCTACGTGTTACTTTGAAAAACATTCTACCGTTTTGGGATTGTTACTGTTTTTGGGTTGGATCCATATTTCCTTTTTTTTTTTTATCTCTCTCTCTCTCCGGGTCCCCTTCCTCTTCTCCGACTTTGTCTCCGGCCGGTGGGTCGGGTTTTCCAGGAACCCGTCATAGCTTCCGACCATTTTAACAGAGGTCAATTTGTGCGCGAAAAGGAAAGCCGCTTTCTAATACCTGCCATGTTGATTGCAAATCCGAAATCCTTTTCGGAGGCTTATTAATCCTCTTTTATTTGCTGTGCAAACGGGACAGGGTTTTACCTGATTTCCATCCCCACACTACAAGGGTCATGATCTTTTTTGTGTTCATCTGAAAGGAACCGTACGACTTTCAAAACAGGACAGCGGGAGGGAATTTGAGGTAAAAATACTAGCGAACATTAACCATGGTGATATCAGATGGATGCACAAACGGTGGCAGGTGATGATGGGCCCCTCGAAAGCAGTCGGAGTTCGGGTTAATTTCTTGGACGGAAACCCCAGACACGCCCCCTCCTTCAACCAGCCCCTGACAG
Source organism: Pyricularia sp. CD86 (assembly GCA_031306095.1). Taxonomy (NCBI): domain Eukaryota; kingdom Fungi; phylum Ascomycota; class Sordariomycetes; order Magnaporthales; family Pyriculariaceae; genus Pyricularia; species Pyricularia sp. CD86. The sequence goes on along the minus strand of JAVHJQ010001334.1, from coordinate 16,719 downwards.
ACAGCACACGGGCATTCGGTCTATTCGGTCTTTTCTAACAGGTAAGGATTTCCCCGACCGGCATTTAAACCTGATCCCGGAACCCTTTTCGCTTCACCTTGGCTGTGATACCTTCACGTACCACGTCGCCGACTACAGCCCCTTTTTTTCGGGGATCATGTAACATTTGAACCTGGGCAGGTCATAAGTAAAGTACCAGAAGACTCAATAGTGTTTGGCGGGCTGGCAACAACTCCTTCAACTTATATTGGCACAACCGGGGTCAATGTCTGTGTCGCATGTGGCCATGTCAAAGACGGGATGAAGAAGAGACTCGCGTTTATAGATGATGTCGACGAGAAAACAGTCCATAGCTTCTTTTTCGGCACTTTGATGGTTTTGTGTCCTGTACATCTCGTCCAACTCGGCTGCCTTGTCATCCGGAAGGCTCTCGTACTGCTCGATATATCCAGACCATACGATAGGTATATCTATCTCAATAATGTCGTCGGGGCGATATGCCTTGATACCGCAGCGTTTCGATGAGCTCTAAAAAGAGAACAGTCCTCGGCTGTGCGACCCATACAGTACAGCTGCTCATTTTGGTCGGCGTAGTGCCGGAATCCATGCCATTGCGAGCTACACTGGGAGTTAAAAAGTCCACTTCAGATGTGCCTTGTTAAAACTTTTGTTTCAAGTTCTTCTCGGGTAATTTGGGGTATATATCGCTCCTGGAATGGATCAGTTTGGCGATACCTGCTGCCCGTTGAGGATATTCTCACGCGCTGTCTGCGCCAGGACTTCATCAGTGAATAAATTAAGGGTGCCTAGTTGGTCATCAGGACCACACAGTCCCCAAGCGTTGCTCACGGGGCCCTTCTTGTCAAAGAGAAGGGCATCAAAAGTCGAACCACTAGTGCTTGTGTTGGACTCCGGGATGGTGTTGGTTCCTGCTGTTGCTCCTCGCTCTTTATGTCGTACGGAATGATGGAAGACATATAGCAAGAGTCATTTGCTTGTTGCTTTAATCTTAAGTTCATGGGCGGCTCTGCTAAAATGGTTCTTACCAAAGCCAACGCAGCCCAGGGTGGGTTCACAAAGCTGTCAAGTTCCCCATAGGCCGGATGACATCCGAAAAGCCAGTGCGGAAGATATCCGACGACGTGGGCCAAAACAAGCACACATACCCCAGTTTCTCTCCAGCTTTCCCCCCCGCAAAGCCATGGTTATCCGGGAGAGTCGGAACCTGACAAACCTGCATAACGTTAGATTGGCAATACCGATATGGAGACAATCCGCCATTCAGAGGTGATATTGCTGGCCCCAACCCGCATGCCACAGACTTCCGACTAGCTTGTATGGCGTTACCGATGGGAGTTAGTCTTTACAGTGTTTAAAGTGCTCTTAATTTACCCACGCCATGTCGGAAATGTTGTTTCTTTCTTTGCCAGACATTACTTGTTCAGCGTTGGAGGAGGTTATCCCGTCACAGCCGCAGAAAGCATTATGGCGACACAATACAATATAAACAGTGGCTATGTCGAGCACGAAAAGCCCAACATTAAGACGCAAGAGATTTTCGGCTCGAATTACGCTCTTACAGCTGACGACTTAGAAATCATGACAACGCTATAAAGGCAAAATTCTCATCATGGGTTTCCTCTATCTACTGGCACGCATCGACAGAAGAAGCATCGGCAACGCTGAGATTGAGAGTATGGACAAGCAGCTGGGTCTCGCAGGCAATCAGTAAGGCACTGCCAATATAATCTTCTTTCGTTCCTTACATCGTCTTCGAGACTCCCTCCAATATCATCCTCAAAAAGGTTTCAGCCAGCATTTGGCCGTCTTGTCTCATTATGACTTGGTGTATCACCATGACCTGCATGGGCTTTGTCAAAGACTTTCGACGGCGTGGTTGCTACGCGTGTTCTGCTCGGTATTCTCGAGGCTGGCTTTTTCCCCGGCGCGGTCTACATCGTCTCGTGGTACCCCTGAGATGAACGCACTGCTTTTTTCTATTGTTTTTTTTTCTTTTTCTTTCTCTACACCGCATCTGCATTCAGTGGCACACTCAGCGGTCTCCTTGCGTACGGCATTCCCGGCATGGACGGTGCCCACGGCATTCCTGGATGGCCTTGGATCTTCCTCATCGAGGGCGCCATCACCGCCACCGCCGGGAACCTGGGCTCGCTCATCGGCAAAAACATCTTTCTTGCCCCAGAGGCGCCTCGCTGCCCCACTGGCTACGGCACGGGATTTGGAATCATTTGCTTGGGTCTCATGGCCCCTTTCATGCTTGATTGAATCCTTCATGTGGATCATGAATAAGTGTAAGATGCGGCTCTTGGAGACCGCGAATCGCATCGAGTAAGTCGTACAGGTAGCTGTTCGAAAGCATTTGTTTATATTATCGTGATGAAAGCGAATGCGAAGTAGTTCGGACTCTTCCAGTAAAACATCGCCGTGTACAATGCAGCATAATCAATCCTGGGGGGTTTTTCTTTGTTTGTTTATTTGTTTGTGCTGCAGCCAGGTTGAATATTTCTCAACTAAACAATTCCCGAAGCAGCTTAACCAGCTCAAAGCGTGTGAAACATCTTAACACAATCCATGCATTTATAGTACACAGAAAAAGTTTCCCGGTATCTCCAACAATGTACCCACATTCGTCGGTCATAGATTAGCTTGCCAGGAGAGGGAAAAAAGGAAGCAACCAGGAAACAAATGCCAAAAATCAACGCCTGCTGACCCTCTCCACTCGCCTAACATCGTCGGGCATGCGTGTGATGCACAACTCCCTGCAAAACCTTCCCCAGCCCGAACTTCCGGTGGCATCCCGCACGGCCTCTTGCAGATCCTTGCCGTACCGCTCACGGTAGGCAACCTTGATATCCGCAAGATGATGGCGGTCCCAGTGGAAGCGGACTAGGCGCGACGTGAGCAGCTCCCGACGCAGATCGTCCCGTTTTGATGCGGTCAAGGCATGATGCAACAGTAGCGCGTCGCGAACCGGTTTGTTGATGACGCCGTTGAGAATGTGCGCAAGCAACTCTCCCTAGATAAAACAGAAACGAATTCGTCAGTATGGGGGAGACCAAAACGAGAGGAACGGCATAGACTCACCACCAGGTTCCCGCTCTTTTTCAATGCATCACGCGCAAAGTTGGACCTATACTCAGCACTATACAGCTTCAACACTTCGCGGAGGTGGCTGTCGCTTCTCATGATGACAATCTGGATCATGGCGCTCTCCCCGCCCTTCTCTGATCGGACGGCGCGGTAAAGAGCACGTACGTCGTCCTCGATAAGCATTCGGTCCATTGGCAGGTACCGCCCATGACGGTCCACCTCCTCCATACGTTGCTCGTCGAGAACCATCATGACTGCCTTTTTGAACTTGTCCTCCTTTAGCTCGGTTTTCATGCAGTTGCGCAGGCTGTTGTCGTACTTCTTGTCACTGAATGCCTGCTTGATCTCGTGTATCTCGTCGTTGGTCCGTCCCATGAGCGACTCTATCAGCAGCTCCCGCCGTGTCTTGTCGCCCTGGTACCAATAGTTTGCCCAGTATGCCTCCGACTCCCACTTGCCCAGCGCGACTGCATAACATGCCTTCATCAGGTTAGGCTCATCCTCCTTGAGCCTCGAGCGGATGTGCTTGGCGATGTTGACACCTTTTCGATCCGGACCCGTCTTGACCAGCTGTTTGTATTCGACGCGCAGCGTCATGATCTGCTCGTGCGTCAGGCCCGGAAGGATCTCAATTAGAGGTTCGACGTCGGGCGGCGCATTGCCCTTGAGCGCCTTTGCCAGTCGCTCCGCGTCCCCAGCCGGATCGGCGAACCGTGCGCGCCGCTTGGTCTTGTCACCACCACCATATCGGTCATCATCGTCCGAGTCGAGAGGCGCGACATCCAGGATCCGGGTGTCGTGGCCAGGGGGATCGCGCGAGGCGATCATCAACGGCGACGGCATGGGGGACATGGATTGGTACGTGCCGTGATATGACTCTAGCAGCGGGGAGGGAGGCGCGGCGGAAAGAGACATACTACCTGATCGGTGGTGACCACCGCTGACCGACAATGAGGACATGCGAGCGGTGGGTGGCAGTGGCGACGAATCGCGTTTGGACCGGCGACTGGCGCTGCTGCTGACCCCCGGCTCGACCGTCACGATGCTGGTAGACGAGCCTCGGGGGTCGTCGCGATAAGATTTAGAGCTAGACGATGGGCCAGGGCTTCTGGACCTGTCGCGGCGACGAGGCTCACCGGCGACCAGAAGCTGGCTGCTGTCTTGGCGCGAGGACGAGTACGTGAGCCTGTCATCGGGCCTGTCGTACTCGTACTGCTTTGGTTGGGCGTACTGGTAACTGGATGACGAAGGTGGAGGAGGAGGTTCTTTGGCACCGTAGGCCAGATCATCGTCATCGTACCGGTCTCGGTTGTCACGCCGGGACCGGCCCTCGGGCTGGGAGGCGTACTTTTGAGGAAGGTAGGAAAACCTGTCGGGCTCGTCGCGAGCATCACGGTCTCTGCCGGATGGAGCAGGGTGTGGCGGGTCATAGCCCCTGGAACGAGGGTCCTCATAATCATACATGCGCACACCGCCATCTCTATCATCATCGGGGTATGGAGCCGACGCCTCGATGACCCTGGCAGGGGGTTCGCGGCTCCGGCTCCTGTCACGGCCGCCGGGGGAACGTGAACGGCCACGACGTCGTTCCTCCACTTGCAACGACATGGCCTTTTGCTTGGTTTAGAGTTGGTTCTTTTTGTTGACAAGATAGAGCCCGTATTGACTATGTATATGTCCTGCGCGTACGTGTGATGCACGCGTGACTTTACCGAGGTAGCGTTATGTGCGAGAAGGCAAGATTGTAGTGGGTCCTTTGGAGCCAGCAGAAGCTGTGATTGAGGGGAAAAGAGAAGGGAGGAGGGTGGATGGTACAATGCAGAAGCAGTTGCTTAGGTATTGAACAAGAGCCGCAAGGGGCACAAGAGCAGTTCGGAATGACACCCTAGGTCGGCTCAGGTGGGGGTTTGCGGGAATGCTATGTGGTGGTTGGATTGCCCTGGGGGTTACCTCCTAAAACACCTAGTTCTAGGTTAAGTAAGGTACCTAAGGTGAACGTAACAAATGGATTTCTCTTCTCTCTTTCCAAGTTACTCAAGGTAACAAGTAGCTAAGGTGATACGTAGTTAGCCTTACTAAGGCGGTCAGCTGCGGAACGTACAAAATAATAGGTACGGTAGCAAGGGCAGCAAGGCTTGATGCGGGCAGCGCGGTCGCTGGCTTGGCAAACATGGATTGGATAGGAGGATTTTAGGACGCGACGGTGGGGGAGGGGCAAAACAAAAAGGGCAAGCATCTGCAGCACTAAATGGCAAACCGGTTTGGTCCATTTTGATAGGCGGTCAAATTAACAAGTCTTAACATCTGTGCATATGAAAAGGGAGCAGAAAGGCTCCAGAACGTTTAATGTGTAGGCAAGCCAACAAACAGATGGCACCATACACTACATACACACACATATGTGCCGAACCAGATGGTGGTCAATTAGGTACCCGTCCCACATGAATGTGCTGTGCGTAGCCGTATTATGTTTGCGTCAAAGGGGCACAGTAGAGAAGGCTGGACTGCATCCTTTCGTCTGTGCGTTTACTGTATGTACAGTAATTAGGTGGTAGCTACTACCTTCATTGCTTCGGTACCTAAAGTAGGTAAGCAGCCGGGCATTGCGGGTACCATCGAAAAACAAGAACCATGCCCGGAGTAAAAGTCAAAAGACCTCAGCTGAGAGCTGCTGCGGTTTTGACTAGGATGTAACTAGGATATACATAATAGCTTGGAGTGATGTCGACAAGCACGGGACAAAAAAAAGCATAAGTGATTATTTGATTCTTATTCTTAAAAACTCCGAGTGACAGTTGAAATGTCAAGATTTTAAAGGGGTTTTCTCATAGTAGTCAATGCAACCATCCAGGATCAAAAATTAAAACAAAAAGACTTGTCAGCTGTAATAATTCGCATCCGCGCATGCGGAAAGTGGCACAGCTGGAGCCTTACCAAAGTTGCCCGCCTTGCCTTGCATTACTGGGGTCTAGCTTAGCGACAAAAATTTATCCTTTACTCCGTATCCGTAGATCATGTTGGAGCCAGCAAGCAGCCAGGGTTCATTCAGTATGAGGGCCACGACACCAGTCACCACCACAAGCACCTTCCATGCTTCCAAGCGGGAAGTTTGGCCCAGACCGCAAAAGCATCCTCTACCTCCATACCTGGTTAGGTAGAAAGTTGTGTTGTCATCTTACCCACCCGATTCTTTGGGATGCCCTCGCTCTTGATGCCCACACGAAATTCCAATTTCGCTTGTTTCGTACCGTAAGCAACATTATTTGTCATTCTTTCGACAGACCACAACCAGGGGGCGAAAAAGTAGCAAAACTTTGTATGTTGATGGAAATTCGTGATTGGAGGTATATTGCTTTGGTACTACATCTACCATACGTGACTGTTTGACACGACAGGAAAGTGAGGAATAATGCAAACTAGTGATATATCAATGAGGAACGTGATGCTAATAGAGAATGTGCAAGCGTAACGGGGCTCAAAAATTCAAAAGAAAAACAACCAAGCCACATTGCCCAATAAGCAATCCCATCCAACGCCTTTTTAGCCCCAAATGGCCATCGTAACCAATTTTTCAAAATCAACCGCAACCAAACGCCATTTACTCCAAGGAAAATGCTAGTGGGTATACATTGAAACATCCCAAGTACTCCGTGAATAAAGAAACATAAATTTTCGTCATAGCAACTCATGCGGGATGATTATAGCCGAGTCTTCTCAGCTTCGGAATTGTCATCTCCATCAGCGTAAGCCCATGCTTGGATTGATAACTGCTTTGCTGAAACAGCAGCTTCAGTGTCCAGGCGGATGGCACCATTGGCTGCGTCGTTTGCTGTACGACATGACCTGCAGGGCGTCTTGTCAGTACCGTGCACATGTAATAGGTCGTTTCATTCAGTATATTCACTTACCAGGAGTCCTTCGACTCGACGGCCACAACCGCCAAAAGAAACAAAGCGACGAAGCAGATGACAGCGATGTCAACATGTTGACGGGAGACACATGGGTGAGGAGCGTGCACTCGAGTTGGCTTTTGCGTTTGTGTTTGGTGCCCGTTGCCCGAGTCACTTGAAGGCGCTGATCCAAGCGCCTCCGGCTTCGTAGCGGGGGTTTCCACGTCGTTGTTGGCCCTAGGCAACCCCAGGAGATATGTTGATTGGATGGGCTTTTGTGATGCCAGGATTACAGACGGTATATCGGAACTCGACGGGTTTTGTGGCCTGTTATCTATAGGCGCCTCCAGATCCTGCTCGACAATCGAAGGATGTACCCTCGTCAAAGGAGCAAAGTGATGCGCATCGGGTTCTCTGTTGTAGTTGATAGTAGCAGGTAGCGCGGCTGCAAGGCCGCACAAGAACGGCAGAAGCGTGATGGATTTCATCTTGATGGTGCTGTGCTGGTTTCGTGAAGATGATGTGTTCCCGTGTGCAGGCCGTATATCGTATATCGGTCGGTCAAGACGCGAGACTGATGATGAGTTCGTCAAACACTTTGTCGATGGCGAGCACAGGAGAGAAAGGACAAACTCTGGGAGACAGTCTTGTCAGGTGCAAAGCTTCCCTTGTGAGGGGGTCCAGGCCGTTACTTATGCAAACGAATGTGGAGATGTAAGAGTTGAGGCTGCATGGAGTGAGTGCATCTTTACACAGGGTACCTCCGCGGCAATTAATCAAGACGCTGCACACCCAAGGCAAGGTAAGGTACTTTACCATCCATCGCTTCCTCGTCTGTACGGAGAACAAGCATGTCAAGGCAGGGACAAGGGCAGGGGCATCTAATTCCATCCAGCACAACCCCCCAACCTTATCGCTTCTCGGCAGGTGTGGACCGCAACCACAACTAAAATTGGTGTTAGACGGCGCGGTCAGGTAGGGGTAAGCATTCAGATTCGGTTACAATGTCCTCCAGACCTTGCTTCTAGCGGGCTGAGGAACCAGAGCCCCGTCCAGATGGCTGGCTGCCTACTCCTTATTTCGCACAGCACTGTTGTACTGTAGGTACTCTGCTGCAAAGCTGCGGCCTGTATCGCCTCAGTCAGCCACCCCCATGAAATGCTCCATTGAATTGCTACTATTCCTGCGGCGATTTGCATTGCTGGCAACCAAGGTTCCTAAACCTGGGTCTTGGCAACCGTGTAATTCAGATTCATAGCCCGGGTTGAAACGCCTATGGTAATATCGATTTTCATTGTGGCACAAAATTAAATCACGCAAGAAAAACAATTGCAAGCGGGACATGCAAATAAAAATTAAAATAAAATAAAAAGGCTTGGAATTCATGAATGGCCGGCCACGTGCATGCACGGCTGGCAGGAGAGTGCACCATCTCCCTGCCTTGCCTGCCTTCCTCAGACTTTTCTGGGAGCTGAACAAGGCGCTGGTCTAGACCTCAAAGGCTTGGTACCAGCAGGACCCGGGTGGTGTTGCCAAATCACATCGGCTGGTCAAAGCACATTGCTTCCTTGCCTGCGTGCAAGTTGGGAATTTGGGAGGCTAGCAGTTACCCCACTGATGAGCCCACATAGGTACCCATACGGAGTACAGGAGCCAAGTAGGTAGGTACCTACCAACCTAGGTAAGGTAGGTACGGAGTAGGTAGGTAGTTCTGGTACACCAACGATAGCCTGTCTGGACGCGACCTTGTTGCTACGCTACCTATCGCTCAAACCAGTTATATTTACGCAGTTGTCCGGCAAAACTTACTCCTGTTCAAAGAACAGTATGTCTGCGACGGTGATCATTTGTTTCGTTTCGTACAATTATGAAACCAACACAGACAGCTATGATCAAGGAGAAAAGTTAATTGAAAATTTAGCTTTGTAAGTCATGCAAGATCCCGATACTGATTCTACCTTTTAGCCAAGACAGTTTTGGCAAAAAAAGAAAAAAACAAGATAACTAAGTAATCATCCCATCCACAAAAAGTACCGTACGTACGTGGTACAGCAGGAATGCCAAGACATTAACACAGCCAGCTGGTCGACCAAGGCCCAAAGTCTAGACCCCACTCGATCGACGGCCAAATTTGGTGCCCCCCTGAGTGCCATCCACGGTCGAAATATTGTCAGATTTAGCCACAATGCCAAGTCCGTAGAGCAACAAATGCGCGCAGGGTAATCGATCTAGACTACTGTAGACCAGGCGCAAGTTCGCTTGATCGAGTGCAGCTGACATAGCTACTCTCCCGAGAGCTCAGCCCTTTCAACAAACGTCCGTGACGACCTCGCATTTGTGCACACATTCGCTTTGGGCTACCTTTGGGCGCCCTAAGGAATCAATCGAACCCTTGCCTTATGGCACCTCCATCGGGCCTGAACAAGTCATCTTTACCCTCGGATTCCGACTTGCCATACACCAAGACCCTGGCCACCCGCACCGGCTCCTCGTCATACCTGGTCCCAGCCAGGCTCTCTGGTGCTACCGATGTCGACGTGAACAACCCACGCCGTCTGCATCAGCAGCGTGACGACCGGAGCCGAAGCCGAAGGAGAGGTAAACGTGCTTGGAAGAAGCTCCTTTGGGTGAAGCAATCTTGTTAGTTCATCACATTGACCAGTCATTCTCCCTCTCCTTCGCACTCCAGTGAACCAGGTCAAAATATCTAACCAGCGAACTTACATTTTTTTTCCTGGAATACAGACCCGGACAACTACACCGATCAGGCAACGTTCCTCGAAAACCTACAGCGCAATCCACGCCTCCAGCCCTACGAATTCTGGCCCCTGGTCGCGGACTCAACCGTCATCGTTCAACATGTCTGTTCCGTCATAATATTCGTTGCCTGCTTTGTAGGCATCTTTCAAGAGCGAATCAGTCCCATAACGGTCGTGAGCGTCTCCAGCTTCGCAACCTTTCTGGGGTGGTGCCTTTATGATCGTTGGGTTGGCTTGGAGGCTGCCGAGGGCGCCAGCGACAGCGACATCACCGAAAATCCTCCCAATGGTCGATCTTCGCCCCAAAAGCAACGATCCAGGTCCCGCGGGCCCAGGCCAACGGGCGTAGGGTTCACCTCGGAGCGGCCCCGGTTGGCCGTTGTCGGCAGCAGTGACCAGCCAGGAGGAAGCCGGCGGGGCAGCTTGCTTTCCATCAGCGCGCACCCGCAGTCCACTTCGGCAAGCTCATTGGTCTCTACAGCCTCTCATGCGAGCGCAAACGGTCCATCTGCCACGGCAACCTCGCTGTCTCCAAAGCACAGGCCATCCTCTCCGCTCCGAGGCGGGAGGGCACAGCTGCGCGCGAACGCCCTGAAGTCGGCGCTACTCATCTACTTCACTCTCCTGGGCCTGTCTCCGATATTGAAATCCTTGACCCGGTCCACGTCTTCCGACAGCATTTGGGCAATGTCGTTTTGGCTGCTTGCCATCAACATTTTCTTCTTCGACTACTCGGGAACTTGGACAGGCGTAAATCATATATCTGTTGCGTCACTGTCTACCAATGCCGCACTGATGGCCTCGACGGTTTTGGCCAGTCGCCTCCCGTCAACTGGGCAGGTGTTCGGCCTAACTATCTTCAGCATCGAGGTATTTGGTCTGTTCCCTGTGTTTCGGCGCTATGCGCGCCACCGGAGCTGGCGCTTCCACGTTTTACTCACATTTCTGCTCGTGGCGGGCGCCGGCGTCGGGGTTGGTCTGACACTAGCCGGGAATGGAACCAACGCGGGCTTTCCGTGGAGGAGCGGTCTTCTTGGCATGGTGGCAGCCTATGTTATTGCCGCTACAGCGATGGGCGGGTGCAGCTGGTGGCTGCTCGGGCTGCAAAAGTATAAAAACGAAA
>JAVHJQ010001329.1:0-12268 GCA_031306095.1 Pyricularia sp. CD86 | reverse complement strand
TCTTTTTTTTTTTAAAAAAAAAACAAAAAAAACAGTATCTTTCAGGAACGGTACACCTAACTTTTGGGTTGTCATGACAAAATAAAACAGGAAACGGCTATACAAGAGACTGAGAGGGTCTTTGCACCGCTGCGGGTCAAGATCGATGAGGCCGTGCGGAAGCTTGAGGAGCAGCTCGCGCTGAGTGAGAGCAATGAGCACACGTCCGAGGAGGACCTGAAGAAAGCCAACGAGGCTCTCGAATCGGCAAAGACGCTGCAGACGCTGCAGAATGGAACCGAGGTTGCCGAGTGAAGAGTGTTTTTGGGAGGCGAGCATGACATGCCTTTTTTTTTTCTGATCAAGGGGCAACTAAAAAGAACGTTAATAGCTGGCTAGCACCTCAGGACCATGTTACACTTTGTATGCACCGTTTTCACTTGAGCCAAGGACATGGCCCGACATAACCTTGGGTGTCAGATAAGGTATTGTGGAATGCCACTTTTCAAGATAGACGTGTTACTTGATGTTCAGATTAAGGGGCAGCGTCAGTATCTAGCTTTACACATCCACTCCCTATAATTACTTGCTTCCCACCTCGGTCTTCAAGTTCACAGCGCCCAATGCAGCCTTGCGACCGCCAATCTTAAACAAGATGCTTTGCTCGTGGTGAAACAGCGTCCCTGCTAGGTGGTATCCATCTTCTCCTCCACGACTTGTGGACCATCGACCATTATCCGCGGTGTACCCTCACCCTGGGTATCTGTGTTTCTCGGGGTTCCGTCATCGCCAGTCTGCCTATCGCCCACATCGTCCATCTCGACGTCCTCGCCCTCACCATTACGGGCGTCCGCGCCTGTCGAGGCCGCCGGAGTGGCACCCGAGCCGTCTTGACTATCACTCCGACCGCCGCCTTGGCTAAAGCTCCCCACCGGGTCGGGAGTCGGCTTGAGCGAGTCCTGTGGAGCCGGGCTCTCCCGCGCGGGCGTCCTACTGCCGAGCGTAGATCCAGCCAGGGCCCTCTGCGGCACAGCGTGGGGGAGTGGCGTCGCATTTCCACTGGCGATTCCGTGTCTCGGGGTATGACTGTCCGCCTCGCCGCCCTCGTCATCGCCCATTCCCTCTCTCCGGTCGACCTCGTCGTTCTCGTCACGGATCTGCCTGCGCAGGCGGTGGGCTTCCTCCATGATGCGCTCAAACTGATCCTTGCGCTCACGCAACGTCGTGGCATTCTGGCTTATCTCCTCCTGTAGCTGCGCGCACTCCTCGGCCAGCTTGGACAGGTTCCGCTCCTGGTCGGCCCGCGACTTGAGCATGCGGTTGCTCGTGATGCCCTCGGCCAGCACATCAAACTTCTTGCGCTGTTCGAGCCGCGCGCGCGCCTCGTCCAGCTGCGTCCGCAGCGACCCCGTGTTGCTCCGCACGTCTTCGCACTCGGCCAGGATCTGCTCCCGGTCCTCCCCGTACCGCCGGCGCTCCTCTTCGTTGGCACGCATCAGGAACTGCAGCCGCGCGACGGTGCTGTCAAAAGCGGCGAAGTCGAGCGTCAGCTCCTGCCGCAGCATTTGCAGCTCGTCCGACGGCGGCGGCGGTGCGCCGCCCGATGTCGGTGGTCGGCTGGTGGTGGTGCCATTCTGGTTCGCGTCGGCGGCGGTCGGGCTGGCTACTGTTGTCGCGTTTGCTGGTGTCGGTTGCTTGCCCCACCTTGCAGCGGCGTGCAGCGTCTGCATGCGTTTTGTGATGCGCTTGAATGGCTTCTCCTCGATGTTGAGGAGGCGTGATTTATGGAGTTCCTCCTCCTCTCTGGGCTCGAGGAGTTGGAAGGGCGCCATCTTTTCTGTTTGTCTCCAATTGTTTTATTCCTGATTGGAGAACAGATAATATTTAAGTTGTCGTGTCAATGCAGACGTAAAATATACTGCCAGTTGTCTGTTTGGAGTTAAGTGGTTGACACGGCGTTGCGTGGATGAAAAAAAGTTACAGTTGCATGCAACAAAGAAATATCGCGTCTTCACGATACGCCGTTGTTGTAAATGTCGAATCCACTCTCCAGATTCAAGCCCGCCAAACAGCAAGCAGTAAAAACACAAAGCACAAAGCGACATCTTGCGGAGCGTAGCTAGCTTTGTCTTAGCGTGCATGTGGCCCCGAAATAGCCAGTAGCGTGGGGGAGTGGAACCCTCATGCAGGACGGGCTGTGCTAGGCATTACTGGCCGTTTGGCCGTGAAACCCCCTGTAGCGTAAAGAGTGCGCTTGCTGCTTTTGTTCAGCTTCATGAGCTGGCCTCGACTTCTGATTCAAATCTCACCTCAGTCAAACATGTGTTCTCACACATCGTAACCTCGTCATCAAGTCCTTCTCCACCCTGTAATTTCAAAAGCCAGCCGATATGACTGCGATGCTATTCGTTTGTTTTTGAAATCGCTTCATCTATCAATATTTTTTCTTCTTGCTTTGAGTACCAGAGCTAAGCTGTTAATTTGACAGTCTGGTTGTAAAACGGTTTTATCCTGGTACCTTTTTTTTCTCAGCACCATCTAATTCCTTGGCTCGTCGGTCTTTGCCTCTGTGAAACGACAACTTTCCGCGGTCCCTTGTCCTCCCTCCCCTCCAGCTCTTCTTTTGGTGTTTGCTCCTTTTCTCCCAAACATCATCATCTGCTCCGCTATTTCCGCTACACACATGGCTCCCAAATCCCTAGTTGAATTGGCCGTCAAGGCCGCAGTCCGCAACATCAGCCTCATCACAAGCGTCGGTTATGCGCCGTACGAGCTGGTGAGGCCGATCCTGATCAAGGTCGAGTCTGCGGAGCAGCTAATCCAGATTGAGGAAAATTGTCCGCACATCGCTGAGGAGAGCGCGGAGCTGTGGAGGCGGCTGATCGACAAGGACTTTGCCCGGGACTCTGAGAAGAAGCGCTACGTCCCCAAGAACCCCTTGTCGTGGGGTAAAGTCTACCTCAAGTACAGGAAGGAGAGGGACGAGGCGGTCGCCGCAGCCGAGGCCCGCCTCAACGAGCAGTTCGACAAGCTCAAGCAGGAGCGCCAAAAGAACGAGGCTCAGCTGGTCAAGCCGAGCCAGATTCCATTTAACCTCCGCCGGACCACCACCATCGGCGGCGGGTCACGCTTCGGCCCTCCCGGCGCCCCCAGGGCCTCGTCGAACCTGTCGTGGGGCGGCGGCACCAGGACCAACGTCAACGAGGCCGGCGGGCACATGAGGAAGGTCAAGCGTCAGGCCGCCGAGGCCGCAAAGCGGAGGGCCATATCTGGCCAGGTCGGCGCCCTGCGGGGCCAGGTGATGAGGGCGCCCAAGGCTCTCCTCGATGCCAAGCGAATCGCTCAAAACCCGGGCGCCAAGGCCCACCAGCCCGCCAGGGAGGAGTCGGTGCTGCCGCCGAGCAGGCGGGGTGACATGGAGGCGAGGCTCTTGAAGCTCAAGCAAACGTCCAAGGACCGCGGGCCGGCCGTTGAGGTTTCCGACGATGAGCTCGAGGCGTCTGACGACGAGTCCTCGAGGCCTTCAAAGTACAGGAGGGTTGCTGAGGCTCCCGAAAAGCTCTCGGCTAGCTTTTTGGACGATGACGATGACGACGGTGAGGGGGGTGATTTGTTTGGCGATGAGGAGTCAAATTCGAGACCGTCTTATTCATCTTCAAGAGGCCCTGCGAGACAGTCTCAGTCTTCTTCCTACCAATCGCCTTCCAAATCAGCCAGTAAATATCCCGAACCTACCTCTCCACCGCCACCAGCCGCGTCTGGCAGTTCATCATCCTTTCTGGCTCGGAAGCGAAAGGCTCAGGCCAATGTCTTTATGCAAAAGAGGCGTTGAGGGCTGGTATTTCGACGACAATCTTTGTTTCACGCCGATGTATATCGGTACACTGTCATTCTGTGTTGTTGGCTGTAATCACTTGATTTGGGTTTGTTCGTGGCAACTTAGCTTGAAGTCGGCATAACATAGAGGAGTTTTTGGATTGCATAGGCACTTTAGCGACTGGGAAGTTTTTGTATTTTTTAATGAAACACTCATGTGACAATACTGCTATGTGAGTGCGATATTGCGGTACCGTTTTGATATCAGGTCATCAGCGGCAAAATAGTCATGATAACATGAACATGTGCTATTTCACTTTGGACCACACTAGGCCGCATCAAACGGCAGGGTTTCAAGAATTGAATGCCGAAGAAATCACTGCAAGTCAATCATGCTCAGATTGAGTATATCTGTGCTTGATTTACTCATCTCCACGCAACACAACATAGACTGTGATTATTGCAATACACAGTCTTTAGCCCATTTCCATCAGAGAACTTGTGGCGGTCAACGGCTTCGTGGAAGTAGAGCCACATATGCCACCCTTTCTCAGAGGTACCACATCAAGCTGGTATCATTTACCCTATCGCACAGCTCCTGGAGTGGTTATTATTGTTTCTCCCCCGGTTCGATGTTCCGCTCAGTAACCCCCTGGCCTCGTCTTGCGAGGCGTTGATTTCCCGGTATTCCCTCTTCGAGTACATGGCTCATCCGCCCCCTGTCCCGTTGATCAACAGCCACCACGTAGCGCAAGGACCAAATGCAGCGTAGAGCCGCCCTCCAGTTGATAGTCGGCGGCGGTTTTGTCGTCCACCCTGAGTCGCGTGGGGAGTCCTCGTCAGTTAAAGCCCCTCACTACAGATGTACCCGGGATATAATCGCGTGCGTCCCTTCCCAAAAGTCCCGACATCACCGCAGTGGCCAACTCACATCTGCTTGCCACCAAAGATCAACCTCTGCTGCACGGGCGGGATGCCCTCCTTCTCCTCGACCTTCTCCTTGATCTGAGAGACCTGTTTTGAGGGGTTGCGCATTGCTTTGCGTCAGCTTTTGTCTCCGACCATGTCTCCAGGCCACGTCTGTTATAACGAGTTCGAGGATGAGTCTTGTCGAATGGGGAATAGTCTGGTTTCTCGGCGCACCTTGTAGTCGCTCTCGATGTCCAGCTCGATCTCCTTGCCGGTAAGTGTTCTGACTCTGTTGTTTGAGAGCGGTAGTGTGGTCAGCGCATTTTATGTCTATGAATACCTCATCTCCATGGCTTGCCCGCCTGTCCGGTCTATGGAAAAGGGTTGCGGGTTTGAACTTTTCTTTGCACATACTTGATTAACATCTTGGCGGCGGAGGGATGTGTTGGTGTATGGAGTGATTATGAGGCACGGCTAGTTCGCTATTGCTGTCGGGTATATTTTTGTGGTATGGTCGCAATTCCGAAACGCCCGAAAGTTGACAAAGATATATTGAGTTGTGTCCAGATGGTTACCTGTTATTGTATCGTACGGGATTGTAATATCACGACAGCAATGAGCCGTTGGATCATAGGAGAGCTATGAGGGGTGGTGGGGCAGGCGGAGCTGGGGAAGCTGCTAGCAAGGGTCGCGTCGGAGTTGAGCCTGGACGCGGCAAGGCTGTAATGGTAACGTGACGCGCTCAATTAACGGTGGAAATACAGTGTTTTATAGGTAGGCACCCATCTACCTACCCTGTACTTATGATAACTTGGGATAAAACGCAACCGGCACCAAAGGGTTGCCAAGTGAAGTATTGAACTTTCTTGTGTAGCTGTCTGGTCCAGATTATTAACGGATATCAAATAATTGGTTTAAAGAAACCAAGAGGAAAATTCCAGTTTCCACATGCCCTCCATTGTCACGCCGTGTGTCCAGAAGCTACCAGTCTCGCTAACAAGTTCAGAGTGGTAATAGCTGGATTATATTGCTAAATAGTTACACGCCATTCCTTATAAAGTTACAGTGAGGAGTTATTTTTTTTGCATCACGCCCGGCCCAGTCCCCTAGAACAAGTAAAAAGAGTGCTGTGAGGTTAAACAAAAAGGGTTCAATCCTTCCTGTCATTCTTCTCAAACACGTTCAGGCCGAGACCTTCGGCATCAAGGAGCAACCTGTTGCGGCCGCCAGCCTCCTGTAGAGTCTGAGCGATGGCTCTTGCGTTCTCCAACTTCTTCAGCTCTACGTAGGACTTGCTCTTCTTGATGGCCTCTCCAATCAGCTCGGCTGATCGAGCCTCACCTTGCGCCTTGACGACCATTGCCTGCTTCTCCTGACGGGCCTTGTCGACGACGAAGGCTGCCCTCTGAGCCTCCTGTTGGGCAACCTGCTTGGCTTCGACGGCTGCCGTGAACTCGGGAGAGAAAGCAAGATGCTACATCAGGGCGGGGTTAGTAAGAAACCGTTGGCAAGTTTACATGTTAGCAAAGAGACATCGGTGATGAACGTACCGTCAGTGAAACATCGTCCAGAACAATGTTGAAGCGCGCCGCTCTCCTGGATAGGTTCTCCCGGACAAGCCTGGCAACCATTTCACGCTGAGTGATCAGCTGGCTTGCGTTGAACTGCGCCACGACGCTCTTGAGGACCTCGTTCACGATGGAGGGAAGCACACGCTCATCATAGTCTGAACCGAGGGTTCTGTAGATTTGTGGGAGCGCCTTGACCTCGGGCCTCGAAAGAACACGGCAGGTGATGTTGACCATCTGAAGATCCTTGGTACCCGTGAGAGACGAGACATTTCTCGGCTTTGCGCGGACGTCGTACACGATCGGGGTCTCGAACCATGGAATGGCGAAATGGGTTCCTATATAATTCGTCACGTCAGCAACATGAGCATCGCATCGATGGGTTGTTCCTTGTCGTATTTTCCCAGCTTGATATTGAGCATACCTTCGCCGAAGATCTCCTTGCTCACACCACTTATCCTCCGGTACTTGATAGCTCTGTGACCACCGTCGACGTTGAAGAGGGAGTTGGAAACAGCCCAGATTCCAGTTGCACCGAGAACTGCTGCGGCGCCGAGGCCGATGGTTCCCCTTGGGGGCATGCCGCCGCCGCCGCCAGCGCGCTGTTGGATCCGCTGCAGCTGGCGCATGTACTCCTGGAAGGGATTCTGGTTCATTTTGACGACGATTTTTGGGGGCACGAAGCCACTCTAAATTTCGTCGACTCGCGAATGCGTACTGCTGTTGTCGTGGGATGAAGCTCAACCCCCTTTTCCCCTTGTGTGTTGAGTGCTTTTGGATGCTGATGCTGGCTTCTGACGTTTGTGAAATGGGAAATCGTCCGGTCTTGCCGGGTTAGTGATTTTCTGGGTCAGAGCTTCCGCACGGCGGCAAACCTGGCCGAGCAATCGCTTGGTCAATGCTCCTCCGAAGGTACGTACCACTTGAGAAAAAAAGCCCCGTTTTTAAGCATAGTGGGGCCGCTCCGGCGGACTTTTTGGGTTACCTTTGCAGCTTTGATCGTGGAACGAATGCGACAGCGATTGAATTCGTTTGCGAAACAAACAGAGAAAAAAAAAGGACAAGAGACTGTCAATTATATTCTGCTATTGGGTTATTTCAACAGCTTAGACGACTGTCTGTCAAGGCTCTTTTTTGCGCACAATCTGATAGCTATACGCAATTGATTTCTCTTTTCCTTGATACAGACTGATTGCCGTCCATTGTGACTCTGTCTCCAAGGGCTTTCAATCACCTTGACGTGCGCGCGTCCCACCATCGCGTGTGGTGTCTTTGACATCAACGTCCTGCCTCCGCCGTCTTTGGTGGGCCATCAGCAATAGCAACAGGCGGCCTACCTTGCATTTTGAGACTCTGCGCCCGTGTCAATTGCATTTATTTTCCTTCTCAAATCACCTCACAAACAAAATGTCATCGAAACCGCCATCAAGAGTGGTGTTTGTGGGGAATATCCCATATGGTATTTGCTTCCTCCATCCCGGCCTGTCCCCTGGCCATATGTGAATGTCATTAACCAGTGCTGTCCACTAATCCAGGATTGTCCGAGGAGCAAATAACCGATATCTTCAGCCGGGCGGGCAAAGTACTCAACTTCCGTCTTGTCTATGACCGGGAGACAGGAAAGCCTAAGGGGTTCGGCTTTGCAGAGTATCCAGACAATGGTATGTTCCGTCCGTCGCGTACAGATGGAGAAGTCTGTAGCAATTCCACTCGGAATTCAGCCCGCAACCTAACAAACATGATCTCTCTCTGCTTTTTCCAGACTCAGCAGCGTCAGCAGTCCGCAACTTGAACGACACCGAAATCATGGGCCGTAAATTGCGCGTGGATTTTTCTAACGAGAAGCCGAGCACAAACGACCCCGAAGATGGACCCCCCGGCGGCGCAAACGGCTCCGGCGCACCCTCGTACCAACAACAACAAGAAGTCCCCTCGCTGCCCCCCCTGCCGCCGGGCAAGGACCTCCCCGCCGGCGTGTCGGCGACCGACGCCATCTCGCGGACCCTGCGCACGCTCCCGCCCGCCCAGCTCCTCGACATCCTGCAGCAGATGAAAACCATGTCTGGCGCCGACCCGGCCCGCGCCACCGAGCTACTGACCCAGGCTCCGCAGCTGTCGTACGCCATCTTCCAGGCCCTGCTGCTCATGGACCTCGTGTCACCCGACGCCATCCACTCGGTCGTCGACCCTGGCGCTGCCGTCCCGGCCCCGGCGGCGACCCCGGCGGCCCATGTGCCCACTCCCTACGGCGCACCGCCCGCCGCAGCCGCCGTCTACCAGCAGCAGCAGCACCCCGTCGCCAACACCCCGCCGGTGCCCATGCCGTATGCGCCGCCTGCCGCTCCGCCCGCCGCCACGCCTACCCCCGTGCCGGCGGCCGCGCCTCAGGACACGGATGCCCTCATGCAGCAGGTCCTTGCCCTGCCGCAGGCCACCATAGACCAGCTGCCCGAGGCGGAGCGTGCGCAGATAATGGCTCTGCGGGCTAGCTTGATGGGACAGGCCAGGTAGAGGACCGAGGGCCCAAGACGGAAATGAAATAAATTCGGGGGGAACCCTTTGGCGGGCATGACGGTTCATGGATGCGGTCTTGTGTACTAGTAATCTGTACTGTCTGTTGGTGCAGCCGCCGACTGCGAGGATTAGGTATTGATGGGGACATTTATCTGGGCCTATCAGACTTGTTTATTTCTCTGAGGCGCCAGCTGGGCCAGCCGGCATTTACTCATATTCACGCCAGGGAGGTTCTGTCGACTCCGACACTTGCCGCAGTGAGAAGGATTACATGTATAACCAAGTACGGCGAACAATGGTGTTTCCCTGGTCTTTTCTCCCGATAGCAAAGTCACTCATGTCTTATCTTTCCCTAAACAAACTTGAGAACCGGGCGTCGTTATACAACTCATGACTATATCAGTAACTAGTGCATTCAAGAAAACAAGATCAAATATGGATGATTCGAAATCCATTATGTAAATGGTGTTTTCTGATTTATTTTTTATTTATTTTATTTTTCAAGGCCAGCACGGCCATGTGTACATAGCTAGTGTACAAAGCTTTCGTGTTTTTAGAAACGCCTTCCCATCAATCTTAATATCTTCGTAAATCCTGAAAGCTTTGCTGTTTTATTTTTTCTCCACAGCTCTTCAAGACCGAATGAATGAGTTGGAAAAATATACTCCAGCCCGGGCCGAAACCAACTGCTACACCCCTTCAAATCGCTTTAAATACTCACGCTTCATAGTCCATACAATTTCTTGACTAGCCAGTAACACAGTAAGCCCGCGCTTAGCAAGCTCACAGTGATGGCGAAAAACCACGTGAGATCGCCCTCGGCGGCCTGCCCCGGTACCCAGACGTTCATGCCCCACAGACCCGTGACCAAGTTCATTGGCAAGACGATGGTACCCAGGATGGTCAGCTTACCGAGGATGTCAGCCGTCTCCTCCTGGCGCTCGTTCATGCGCAGACTAATCTGCGCCAGGTAGTTGGCGTGTGATCGAGCCAGGATCTTTTCGTAGTGGCTCAAGTTGGCCGTCATGGTGACGATGTGGTCTTGGATATCGCCCAGGTAGAGCCCGATATCCGACCTCGGAGCCACCTCCCAGTGCTCGTTGCACCGCTTGGCGAAGCCCTTGATGACATCGGCCTTGTTGCCCAGCAGCCGGTACAGGCCCATAACTTTCTTGCGGCAGTCGCCGATGCGCCGCAGCATTGCGTTATCTTTGCTCTTAAACGATGTTGTATCCTTGACGGCCTCGGCAGTCGAGACTTCCTGCAGGCCCAGCACTTCGTCATCGATATCGTCAACCTCTTCCTCGATCCGGGTGATTAGTGGGACGAACACGTCCGTAATGTCGTCTATAATGGCGTAAGAGATCCAGTCCGCCGACAGCATCATGTAGTCGCGAAGCTGTCGAACTCGCCGCCTCACATTGGCAGGGTGCGGCGTAATGGAGAAGTGAAAGGTCAAAATACCCTCCCGGAACACCACAATGTACATGTTCACCGGCTCCAGGAAGTCCTCGCTCTCCTCATCCTGGTCAAAGGTACGGTAGTTGACAAAGTAATAGTGCCTGAACAGCTCTACCTTCTCACGGGCTTCCTGCATGATGATGTCTTCTGCCGTCAACGGGTGAATACCAAAAGTTTTGGAAATGACTCTCATCTCAGCCTCGCTAGGATTGAGGACGTCTAGCCACCAGACTGGTCGCTCACCAAACCTGACTGGCTTGCCCTCTGGCGGCGTTGTTGACTTTTTAGCAGAATTAGGTGATTTTGGCGGCACTGGTGTTTCAAGGCCCGATATTGGAGGTGCCGAAGTCATGACGCTGTCTCTACCGGTCGGGGGTGAAAATGTCCGATTGAGATAGCCTGGCCTTGAAGAATGTTCGCTTGCTTGAACTGAAGGAGGTACTGAAGTCTGCCGGCTCGGAGCCCGCGACTCGCCAGGGGTTGGTTGGCGGAGAGTGGACGTCATATCGTCATTGTCGGACTCGGAAGAAGAATCTTCAATGATGACGGGGTCAGGGACGAACAGATCACGGAAAGTACCGCCTGCCTGCACCAATCCCGAAATTGTTTGACTGTGCACCGTGCTCTGGAACTCTTCGTTGAAGTAGGTGAAACGGTATGGGGCATCATCCTCGGCCTTGAACCAGGTCTTGTTGACAGGCCTGAGCCTTCCGTTGATGAGCTGTGGTTCCGTGATCCTTTTCACTCGCCGCTCTTCGTTGGCCTCCTTCTCCAGCTTGCTCCAGTCCTCCAACACCGACAAGTCTGGCCACCTTCGCTTTCGCCGTCGCCCCCTTGATCTCAGACTCATATGCACGTCCTCCTCATCGTTGTGTGCCATCTCATCACCCATCTCGGACATGCCTTCCTGAGGGAAACACACATCTTCTTCGGGTGGGACTGATAGGGTGTGTCGCCTTTCCATTGGAGAGGACATGCGCCCAGAGGGTCGCTCCTCATCACCGATGCTCCCAGCCCGACTACGAAGCTCACTCCTGCTTATCTCGTCCCTCAGAAGATCGTCCCCAAAGTTGATGAGTCCCGCTGGGTCGACCGGCCGCATCCTAGGGCTGCCGGGCATTGACGGTGGATAGTTGACATTGTAGCTGTTGTTGGAGGTGGACAAGGGGTTCAGATGCAGCTTCTTCTTGTCGACAGACATGCCTGAGCTTGTCCTACTCCGCGATGTGCTCTCGCGCTGTGTCATCTCGCGAGACCCGTAACCCAACGCAGCCTCCGAGTTCCCCAGGCGCATCGACTGAGAAAGCAGAGGGGCTCCCTCGTTGGCCGAGTGGTCATCCTCGTCGGCGCTGTTGCTTTCCCCGCCATGATATACAGTCCTCAGCCTGCTGGTGCTGCTCGAGTATGGCTGTGAATTAGTAGGGAAGGGAGATGCGGACGTGACGGCGATGGATGGTCGTCGAGGTCTCAGCGACTGTTGATCCCTGTGGTCTAGCAGTGCTTCGCTGTCGAGGCTCGTGTTGCTGAGGTGAGCGGCGTGGTTGTTGTAGAAGTTGGACCCAGTGGCCGAGAGGTCGTCGTTGGCCATGTCGTCTGGTCCGGTCGCGAAAGACTGTCGCCGGGACTTCTTCTTCTTCTTGCCACCCCGGTGAGTTCTCTTGCGCCGCCCAGGCTGCTGTTCTGTGTGGTGACTGGAAGCCTCCATGGGGATCAGATCCGAGGAGATGCCACCTCTGCGAATGGGAATTGACGACTCAAGTTATGTGTTCGAGGTTCCAGTCGGATCGACAGTTATCACTGAGGTACGCTATATGACCTTAGCATATAGCCTTACCGAGGGAGGGAGATCGGGTAGTGGCTTGAGGGAGGCACGTGCCCACTCTCTGTGGAGGGAAATGCGAACGAGATACGATTGCGCATGTGCAAGGAAGTTGCCCAAAGAACGTAGCGACAAAAACAAACAGGTGTTCGTTATAAAATAAAAATAAAAATAAAAATAAAAAGACTTGACAGACGGTCGC